>ONZH01024181.1:0-20044 GCA_900303285.1 Rhinella marina
CCAGGGCTGGACGCAGGCCTCCCTACACACAACCCCCCCCCCAAATCCCTCCCCCTCCCTAAACCCTCCCACCTAACTAGACCCCACTAACCCTATTCTAAATATCAACATTACTTTACTTTTACTCTCCTTGCTTTACTCTACTCGCAACACACAAGAAAACTTAACAACCATAACACACTCCCGAAGGCCCAAGTTCAGTAGACCGCAACCTTTCTTCAAATCATCTTCTCAGCTTACAAAACAAAAATCTAAGGTGAAAGCATCAGCCCTCCACCAGGAAAGACGCGACTAGGCTAGGGCACATCAAAAGCAAAGCCTCTCCAGAGGAGAGAGGCTCTACTGGCATGCCCAACCTCTCACGCTTTAAAGAACGAACCTTCACCAGGTCACCCAGAATGTTCCTACACACCTCTTCCACAGAGAGGACTTTCTGCTGCGTCGAGACTAGACACCGTGCATTCCAAGTGAAAAATCTAATTACTAAACTAACTACAAAAGCAGTGCACAGGTTCTTTCTACCCAAACCTTTGAAGGCCCCATAGGCCCACTCCACATAGGTGAGGTTGGCTAGCAGAGGCCAGCCAATGGAAGCTCCCACCCATTGATACACCTCTGTATTAAAAGGACACCGAAGCAGGAAGTGCTCCATACTTTCCAGCACGTTGCTACACTCCTCCCGGGGACAACCCCTTTCATCAGAGTTCCTGTACTTCAGGTTGTCCCTTACATACAGTTTCCCATGGAAACAGCGCCAAGCCAAGTCCCAATACTTCAAGGGGATCCTTGCTGAATTTAGCAACTGTAACCCTGCATCTAGATCCCGACTTGGGCAATCCTTAAGGGCCAGGGGCTTTTGGAAGTGGGTCAACAAGACCCTCTCGTCAAGGGATCTCCTTGACAGGGCCTTGATCTCCCTCACCTCCAAACCCCACCGGCGAATCACTTTCAGAACCGGTGTAACATAAGCCGGGAGATATCCATGTGGCGTACGCAAGTCTTTCACTCGCCCTCCATTCTCCCATTCCTGGAAGAAGGACTGAAACCACCCCTTACAGGAGACTACCCACAGAGGAGTCCTCTCTGACCAGAGGTTTGACAGGTTGGTCTTGACAAAGGTGTTCACTAGAAACACCACAGGGTTGACCATAGACCACCCCCCTAGCCTCCTCGTGCGATACGTCACCTCCCTCTTGACTAGGTTCAGCCTATTCCCCCATAACAGTTGGAAGAACAGGCTGTAAACCCGAGTCCAGAGAGGCTCTGGCAAGACACACACACTGCCCAAGTAGATGAGTAAAGGGAGCAGGTATGTCTTGATCAGGTTGACCCTTTCCCTAAGGGTTAAGGACCAACCCTTCCACTGGTCGACCTTCTGAGCGGCGATCTTAAGCCTGTCATCCCAATTTTGTGTCGGGTAATCCCCATGGCCAAAACGGACGCCTAGAACTTTTGCTGACGACTGGGGCCCCAGAAGGGTGTCCGGAAGATCGAAGAATGGATCTCCCCCTCCCAGCCAGAGGCTTTCGCACTTATCCCGGTTGATCATGGACCCGGAAACCTCCGAGTAGCGGTCAACCTCGGACATCACGTATTCCGCCTCCCCTGCCGAGGACACGAAAACGGTGACGTCGTCGGCATACGCTACCACCCTCTGAGTGGCTTCCGGTACCGCCGGATCCATCCCGACTCCCGCCAACGGTCCACGATCGATCCTCTTAAGCAAGGGGTCAATCGCGAACACGTATAGAAGCAGGCTCAAAGGACAACCCTGGCGGACACCAGACCCGACCTCAAAAGAGTGGCCAGACCAACCGTTCACCAGCGGGAAACTCTCTGCCCCTGCATATAAGATCTTAAGCCAATCAACAAACCCTCCCGGCAGGCCATACCTCAGAAGGACCGCCCAGAGGTACTCGTGGTCAACCCGATCAAAGGCTTTCGCCTGGTCCAAGGACAGCATGTACCCCTTCCACTGACCCGCTCTACTCCGTTCCACTGCCTCCCGGACACCTAGCACAGCACTAAAGGTACTGCGGCCTGGAACCGAGCAATGCTGAGTCCCTGAAAGGAGCCGGGGTGCAAAAACGACCAACCGGTTAAACAGTATCTTTGCCAGAACCTTTCTGTCCGTATTGAGAAGTGCTATGGGACGCCAGTTCTCAATACGGCTCGGGTCTTTACCCTTTGATAAAAGAATCAGGGCGGACCTCCTCATTGACTTCGGCAGAGTGCCCGAGGAAAGACACTCATTAAAAACCTCAGTCAAGAGGGGAACCAAAGCGTCCTTAAAGGTCTTATAGAACTCAGATGTTAAGCCATCCGGGCCTGGCGATTTCTTGAGGGCAAGCCCTTCAATCGCCAGGCTGACTTCCTCTTCCCTGATTGCTTCAACCAAAACGTTAAGAGTGAGGTCTACTCCTGTGTCAGGGACGGTTTCAGCCAGGAAAGCCGTCATCCGGTCCCGATCTAGTTCCTTCTTCCCCAAGAGGTGCGAGTAGAAGGATCTGACGACTTCCAAGATCCCTGACTTGGACCTTGTCAGGGACCCTGTACCATCAGTCAGTCCGGTCACTAACTTACAACTCACTGACATCCTACAGTTTCTGTAAGGGTCGGGCGAGCGGTACTTCCCAAAATCCCTCTCAAAAACCAAGGATGTGTGCCTATCATACTGGCACCTCCTAAGTAAAGATTTCACTCCGGAGATCTCCTCCCGGCTACCTCCGGTCGAGACTAGAATCTCGAGTTTCCTCCTCAGATCCTTGTACAGGCGGTACCTGTCCAACGACCTGAGGTTCGAGAGCTGGCAGGAAAAACTTGGATACCCTCTTTTTGAAAATCTCCCACCACTCTAGCTTACTGCTACAGAGATCCAACAAAGATACCTGGTCCTGAAAGAAGTCCTCAAAGGATTGTCTCACCTCCGCTTCTTCCATGAGAGCCAAATTTAGCTTCCAGTACCCTCGACCCATTTGGGGGGATTCTGCAACATTCAAAGAGAACATAATCAAACAGTGATCAGAGAATTCCACCTCAACAACCTTTAAAGGTGAAAAGATGGTCTCCTCCTTTAAAAAAAACCAATCTATTTTCGACCTACACTGACTACCCCTAAAATAGGTGAATCCACTGTGGCCTGAGGTGTGCTGACTGTGGACATCCACCAGGCGGGCCTCGCTAACTATGCTATTTAACGCCACGCTATCATAGGCCAGCCGGTCTCTGGCGCCTCCCCTGTCACGGGTCCTCGTGACAGTGTTAAAGTCACCTCCAAAGACTACTCGCCGGCTTGAAAACAGGAAAGGTTTGATCCTCATGAAGAGACGCTTCCGATCCCACTTAGTTTGCGGACCGTAGATATTTTAGGCGAAGCTCCTGCCCCTTCATGAGGACGTCCAACACCAGACACCTCCCCATTTCTAGCTCAATTGATCGTCGGCAGACCACCGGAGCAGTGAAAAGCACCGCCACCCCGCTGTACGGCTCAGCCGCAAGAGACCAATAGGAGGGCCCACGCCTCCACTCCCTCTTAGCTTTGTACATGGCCGCCAAATCTGGCAGCCTGGTCTCCTGCAAAAATAAAATGTCGGCTTCAACTCGGCCAAGAAAATCAAAGGCTGCAAAGTGAGCCGTATCGGACTTAATGCTGGCGACATTAATGGACGCCAGTGTCAACGGGGTGGGTGTCGCCATCATGATCGATTAGAGCTAGACGGCCTTCATCCTCCCCTTCCCAGCCTTCTTATCCCTCCTAGGGCTGCCCTCCTGAGGGGTACGGCCCTTTTAAGAGAGACAGTGGTGTCCATGGCATTTGACACCACTATTCTCCTCTCGCATCACTCCTGCCGTCCTCAGTTTCAGGGCCCGGACCTACCGCTCGTCCTGAGGACCTTACATCCCCACCGGAGAGCGGTGCGGGGCCTCCTGAGGACCCTCCCACCTGCGCCTTCGGCCCCTCACCCTCGACCCCCCCCCCTCAGAAGAGGAGGCGAAGGCTTCATCGAGAGTGAGATACCGATTAGAGAGCTCTAGAGGGGAGCCGGTGACACCTTCCCTGGCTACTCTGGCCGGGCTTGATCTTTTCTTAGTTAACCGTTTCCGTCTGATGTTAGTCTCCGCCTCACTACCCTCTGCTGCGCTTTCGTAGTTAGAAGACGGAGACTGACCGGCACGCTCCAGTCTCCCGAGTTCCGCATTCAACTCGCTATCCCCCGGGGTCTCCGTAGCACGGGGGGCAGCCTCCTGGGAGGGGGCAGACATCACCCCAGGACGGGGCTCCCCCTGCCCCCTCTCCCCTCGGCGCCTCTCCAACCGCCTCTGCCTTGACGGACCAGCTTTTCTCTTCACCGACCCCGTTGCCCTAGCGCCTTCGCCAGCACCCGCCTCAGTGGAGGAAACCTCCCGGTCCTCCTCCACGTGAGCTCGGATCACGTTGGCCTCAGAGCGAGGACAGCGACTGAAAGGGTGACCGAGCTCACCACACAGGTTGCACCTAATCTCCCCACAAGATGCAGCAAGATGACCAGTCCCTCCACACAAAGCGCACCTCTGCACCTGGCAGCTGGCGCTAAAGTGTGTCGGGCTGCCGCACTTGTGGCAGAGCTTAGGCTGCCCCCTGTAGAACACCAGGATCCTGTCACGCCCGATAAAGGCAGAAGATGGAATGTGGGATACGGTACTGCCTGTACGTTTGAGTTTGACATTGAACGTCCAGGCGCCCGACCAGATGCCAAACTCGTCCAGGTTCTTGCTCGGAATCCCCTGGACTTCCCCGTACCTGCCCAACCAGGTCATGATGTCTACGTAAGAGAGTGACTCGTTACGGGTCAAAACTGTCACTCTCTTAACCTCACTCTGGCGGGTGATTGCCCGTGCAAGGAACCCCCGCCAGTCCGGCAGGTTCTTCACCAGCTCATACCCGGACCAGAAGAGCTCTAGGCCCTCTGGCCGGGCAAAGCTGATGTCAAACTCCCGGGTCCCATACGGATGTATCAGGGCAAAGATGTCACTCGCCCTGAAACCCATCTCAAGCAGGAGCTCAGCCACCCTCTTTCTAGTAGGGCAGGCTTCATCGCCACTCCACTTGAGACAGACTACATTCCGTCTGGAAGACCCGGGGCCGGTTGTGGGTAAAGACCAGGTGGCCTCTCCCTCTCTTTCCTCTCGGAAGGACCTCAGGCCATGCCTATTTATCCAAAAGGATAAGTCAACCTGCCTACCCTCTACGGTGATAGAGCTCTCTCCCCCTCTGAGGGCCTCCAGGAGTCGCCGCTGCAACTCGCCACTGCCAGACCCTGAAAGTGAGGAGGCCAGTGAGGATGCCAATGAGGACAGCCCTTCCCTCCTCGCAGCAGCGACACTAGCATAACTTCTGCCAGGCGTTGTGGCTGCCACCGAAGGGGCAGCCGGGTCAGCCCCACCCCCTTCTATAACCACATTAGATGCAGATGCGGCCATACCGGGCTCCACAGGAGGGGTCACAACTGACCCGCCAGCCGCTGTAACAGCTGCCGGTTGGCCCCTCCCCCCTGCAGAATCCGGCACCACCACATCCACACCAGCTTCATTAACTTTATTTACATCAGCTTCATTAACTTTATTGACTTTATTTACATTCCCTTTATTCTCTTTACTTTTACTCTCTTTATTTACACTCTCTTTATTTACACTCTGGATGGCCACTTTTCCAGCGACCTTGATGACACTCACCCCAGACCCTGGATCAGCCTCGGGTGCAACAGCCATATTGGATGCACTAGATGCATTAGATACATTGGATACATTAGTCACATCTTTCTCCTTTACAGTCCGCCCTTCCCCCGCACTGGAGGCAGTGATGCAGGCTTGAGCCTCCTCCTAGAACCTTCCGCGGCCCTTGCTTGTCGCCTGGATCCAGAGGACTGGTGCCCCGCAGAACCACTGCGCCCAGCAGTGCCCACGGCAGCAGCACCAGCCCCCGGATCCCGGCGCACCTTTCGCCCGCTCTCCTCAGCAGGCAGACCAGCGGCACTCATGGACACGCCCCCTGCCACTCCCCCCGCCTCAACCCCAACCTCCGGCTCACACACAACAGGAGCGGGCGGGGCGGAGGAGGCGCGCACATCCAGGGAAGTGATCGCTACAGGGTAAGAGTTTTTTACAGGGGCGGTAACTAGGGCGGCGACTGCGGCAGACATTACCTCGGCGGGTCAGGGAAGACCGCCTTCCCTACGATCGGGCCAACCATCGTCTCAGTGGGAGGAGCCACGGTCCCCGCAGCTCCGTCGCACCTCTCAGACCAACGGAACACTTTTCCAGTGCCCCCGCCGTTACCGAGGAGGTGGGCGGAGCCACGACCACCGCCGACACTCCCCCACCACCAACAACCTGCGCCATCTTGTTGGGCCTTGCGGCCCGTTCCCTGCTTCTACCGTCCTCACTACTGCTAGTGGGGACGGTATCCGATGCTGAGACATATGTTTTCTTATTATACCCGCTCCTACAGCCCGGCCTCACTGCAGAGACCGGACCAGGGAGGCTAGCGGGCACCGCATCCAGAGCGGACCTCTCAGCCCACCCTGAACGCAGGTCAGTTGAAATATACACATATCGTATCTCCACTTTTTGTTTATTTGCTTTCTTTGCTCTTTTTGCCTTCTTCCTTCCCTCTCTAGGACTTTCATCTTCCAACAGGACATCGCCAAAGACAAAATTGCTGAACTCGACTGGGGACTCCAGCTGCCTGATTTGCTCCATCAGTCCCCCACCACCACCCTCATTCCCTTCATCTCCGTCTGAACAGGAGTCTGAAGAGGGTAACCGCACTTGTTCCGCCGGGATACCGCTTGGGGTAAGAAAAGACGTAGGAACACTTCCAGGCATACTTGCGGGCACACTCTCAGGAGTAGGGGGTACAGTGTCCATGGGGGGGCCAGGGTCAGGGTCACCATCCCCCTCCTCTTCCCCACTATCACTGTCCTCCTCACTCTGGTCACTCAAGTCACTTTCCTTGCTGACTTTCTTGCTTGATCTCTGCTCATGCATCATTTCATCAAACCGTTCGTCATTCAGCATTTTCTCTCCAAAGGGACCCCTGCCTTCCAGCAGTTGATCCCTCCTTTGAAGAGAAACCTTCAATTCCTCCTTTAGCTCCTTTATCTTTGCAGATATCGGAGGACGGTTTCTTTTTGACGCCATATTTGCCTTAGCTCTCTCCTGTTCAAGTTCCTGTCTAAGGCATCTGAGGTGCCGCCCCAGCTCACTAAACTCATGTAGGTGGTACGCAATACCATATGATACCTGGGACGGCACCTCTAAGGCCACTGCAGGGTCTTCACTTTTTCTCGCCATTCCGGAGCTCTTGGGGGGGACACGACTCTGTCCAGATCTTCTTACCCCCTCTCCAGAAACACTCCTGGCCGGCCGCTGGAGCCTCCCACCCTCCGCCGGCCTGGACCGGAGGGCAGGAGCCTTCCCCCTAGATGGCATGGCCCAGGACCCCACCATCTCCCTGGGGAGAGGCAGGGCCTGAGCTGGGGGAGCTGGAAGTCTTCACAGAAGCTGGAGGTTTCAGGAGCACACTGCAGACACACCCTTCCACCGCGGCTGCTGGCACCAGACTTGCCCTCCAATAGATCCTCGTTAAAGGATTTTACATGTACTCATTTCAATTACAGGGCCTCTAAAGAGTCCTGTATTGATATTTTTCGTCACTACCTCCCGGAGTCGGGAGTGGGTAATTTAAGCGCCTGCTGCCTTCATTAGATGTGGTAGCTGTTTCTCTGGCTCCCTCTCCGGGTGCCCTTGAAGAAGGCGACCCCCTGGTGATGGAGCGGAGAGCAAGAGTGGAACGGCCGATGCTGCACACGCCGCTGGGGGGGCCCCGTCCTCCCGCGGCAGATAGCGAAAAAAGAAACAGTCGGCAGCGACTCTTAGCGGTGCGGTGGCAGCAGCATGTGTCCCTTAATTTTTTTTTTTCCGGTCAGCTCGGCAGCAGAGTGTCACTCTTAAATTTTTTGGACGGTCTGCGCAGCAGCAGCAGCATGTCACCCCTATTGTTAGTGTCAGCAGCAGGCCATCAATGATGATTTTTCATGGGTGTGTCTGATGCCCTACTTTATGTGCAATAAAAGGTGTATTGGAGTGCCTGATCCTTTCCCTTAGTGCATAGGCTTTATGAGTGTCGGAGTCCCACAATTATACCACAATGTGAATGAGGCCCTCCTTTATATGATATACCTGTTGTATGGGAGTGCCTTATCCGTGTAATTTTTGGCAGCACTTGCGCTTAACGTACAAGTAAATCTATCCTAACAATATTTCCTGTAAAATCGATGTTATCTTGGGTTTTTGGGGGGTATTTATGTCATTCCGTAAAAGTGGCGTAATAGTCAGCCATCATCTTTAATAGCAGCGACTTTGGTGTCCAAGATGCATCCAGACATCCTCCCCATGCTGTTCCCTAACCATTTCTGTGGTGTTTCCACCATTTTATGACGTTTCCTTATGGACCAGACACCCTCCCCTCATCCGAGCAGGGGGTGCCTGGTCTTCTCCCATTGACGTCCATTATACTCGGGTGCTTGGCCGAGCACTCGAGCACCACCTAGTGTTGGGCCAGAGCACCCGAGCATCGGGGTGCTCAATCATCACTAGTGAATACTACAGCTACACTATCTCTAGTTATGTCTCAGATGCTAGGCAAGACATAGTGAGTGAGATTAACAAAAATAACTATGTGATTATTCTAGCTAAATGTGTGCCGAAAACTGTAACATTTACAAAGTAGTGAGATAGCTTTGAGGGAAAGAAAGTAGAAAGAAGTAACTCTGTACCTAAATCCAATTATACACCAACTTAGTAAAGAAGCTGATAGATTTCATTGAACTCTTTATATACAGAGGTATTACTCCCTGTGAAGCATTCACTTGGAGTACAACAGAACTTGTATGGCAATGCACAGAGGCTGCATTCTCCAGTCCAATGATTACATTTTCTATCTCTCCAGAATATCCAAAAGATATGCATATTTTTGCCCCGCATTCTTGTTTTTCATGTCAGTACTTTCCTTCTCTTTTGTTCAGCGCCATTTCATTTGGGCTGGATGTTTATATGCATAACTTCCTGTTTTCATCAGATTCCTGCTGGGTTTGCTAACCAAACCCAGCAAGCTTTGCTTTGTAATGTTTCTCGGGGCTTTCTTGCCTGTCATATTGTTATTGCTACAGTAGTCACATCTCCTACATCTCCTCTCTCCATGTTAGTTAGGTGAAGCAAGCCATGAGAAACATTACAGAGCAAACCATACTGGCAAACTCAGCAGGAAGCTGATGGAAACAGGAAGTCCTGCATGTAAACATTCTTCCCAGGAAAGCCTCTTTAAGATTTTCTTTTATGTAAAATCGAACTTAATTTGAAAATAGCTAGAGAATAGGAATCTAACATAAATATAACTTTTATTTAACAATAGCAAGGAGGAAGCAATTGGTGTGAAATGTAAAGGTTGCACTGATGGTTAATGGCAGGTCGCCCATGATTACATTAAACAAGGTGTGAATTGAATATTTAGGTCACAGTTCTTTAACCTATGAAGCAGAGGATGGCAAAACATAGAAGAATCCATTATGCGTTCCCTGTTTTTTATATCCTTAAATCAAGTTTGCTTTGATTAAAAAGGTCTGGAAAATTCTCTGAAACTTGGCAGATTTTCCAGACAATATAAAACAAGGTGTAAGTGAGTTCCTGACACATGAATCAGATCAGCTTGAAACATTGCTTGATCCAAAGCAAGGTCTCAAAGAAACTATTGTTTATAGACTTCTGCTTGACAGATTTGCTTTTTCTAAATGTGTGAAACTTTTACTTTTGTTAACTCATGCATTGCACTGGTATTTGTAGAAGTTCTCCAGATATACAACTATTATCAATAACAAAAACCCTGAATAAACAAAGGTTTCATAATCTAGTATATTGTGCAACAAGCAAGAATGCTGTAAAAAAATAAAAAAGAAGCCATACTCGCCTCAACAATCCCTAGAATAAAAACAGTTATAGATACCAAGTACATTGAATGGCCACTGTATTAGAGACAAGCATACAATAGCGAGTTGGACCTCCTTTGGCCTTCAGAACCTCAGCAATTCATTGTAACTCAGCACATATTCAGCTAGATGTTGAAATCGTTCTACAGGAATATTGGCCAATGCGGACAGTATGGCTTCTCACAGTTTCTGCAGATTGGATTGAAGTACTGATATACTATGATTATAGATGTGCGAATCATACAAAATTCGCTTCAGCGAATATTTGATGAAATTCTGACAAGATTCTTTCTTAATACGAATTTATTCGGTTGAATTTTCGTTCAAAAATAATCGTTGTTTTGCGAACATTCCTACACAAATTACGAACATACAGTCAGCGTTGTTAAAAGTACGCAATATGTAAGCATTAGCCTACAAAGTGCGTACGAATCCTTAGCGTACTATTGACTCGCGATTGCGTCATATGCACGAGGCTAGGCCGCAGCGTACAGTCTTTAGAGGTAGTCCATATGAGCTAGAAAAGTAAGGTGCTAGCTATCTGGCTAAGTGCATAATTCACTAAAAAACACAGTAGAATAAGTGCATTAATATAGGACACATTGCAGTACCTGAAAAAACATGTTATACATTGACTTTAATATATGTTTCACTAGCTGGATCTAACTATCTACATATATATGTATTTTTTATCACTTTTGATTTATTATGTATTCTTCATCACTCTTGATTTATTATATAATATAACTTTATGTATGGTATTTTTTAATCAGAGCACATATTTGGTATTTTCCAAATTGCACCAGTGTGAACATGGGTGATTGCAGCTTATTTATACTTATATTTATATCTTTATTCATATTTATATATATCTGTAATGCATATTTCACAAATGAGTTAATGGATAGGTATTTGTTAGAGTTGATCGAATCCTAAAATATTCGGGGATTCGGAATTCGGCCCGAATTTTCCGCGGGATTCGTGGGTTCGAGCCGAATCACAAATCCCATTAAAGTCTATGGGAGACCCGAATATTTTTGCAGGGGCCAAAGGTTCTGCACAGTCAAGTTTGCCCCAACATGTGAAAACCTCAGAAAAAGATGGAAACACCTTGGAAATGGATAGGAAACACCAGGGGCAGCATGTAGGGATGCCTCTGAGGCTCCCTAATTGCACCATTTTTTCTAAATCTGGCCAATAGTCTGGTGATGACCCCAAGGCAATTTTCAGGGACACGGTAATGGTGACCCACTTAAAAATGCTGCCTGACAACCTGGCGGTGAACCCCTGATTGTCTGTCTTTCAATAAGATTGCAGTGTAAAGCATGGTGGTGAGCCTCAGTATGACTTTTTGGATGGAGATTGCATGTGGTCACGTACTCCCTGGAACCCCATAGTCACCCCTTCTCTGATGTGCTACCCCAGAACATTCTCTGCCCCAATTCGCAAGACCTTTTGCAGTCTCAGTGTGCTGACAGTGGGGATTTACCAGTGTTGTCTGAGGAGGTGGTGGACAATGGCGAGACACAGGTGTCGGGGGGTGAGGTAGTTGAAAGTGAAGCAAGTTACAGTGGGGACTCCTTGGGGGGACTTTCTCATGATGGGACAGATTCAACTTGGGTGGATCAGGCACAGGAACAGATCAATTTTTTTTTGTGTGTTTATTTAACTTTTATTTAGCACAAATAACCACAGAGATATTTATTCGTTCTCTTCGCTGCGCAACGCAGTCTGGCGTTGGGGTTCGTCACTTTGATGGCGAGCTGTGCCGCTCTCTCCACAATGGTCTTTCGGTTCTTTGAGGAGACGTTGTGGGCGATTTCTGCACAGAAGGACTTGTTGCTCATCAACAGAACCTCGAGCTCCTTGACATTGTGGACCAGGAATTTGCGGAACCCTGTGGGCAGCATGTGTTTGGTCTTCTTGTTGCTACCGTACCCAATGTTGGGCATCAGGATCTGCCCCTTGAACCTCCTGCGGCCTCTGTTGTCAATACCTCTGGGTTTACGCCAGTTACGCTTAATCTTTACATAACGGTCTGATTGGTGGCGGATGAACTTCTTCGTCCGCTTCTTGACAATCCTGGGCTTAATGAGGGGCCGGAGAGCCGCCATGATACCGGTTCGAGGCGTCCGCCTTCTCCGCAGACAGCCCGAGGAAGAGAGCGGAACAGATCAATTTTAAGTGTGAGGCACCATCAGCACCACAACCGCTTGGGAGAGGCAGTGGGCATTGTGTTTAGAAAAGCTGATGGGCTTCCGTCAGCACTGTGTGTATAGAACCCCATGGCCTTTCATAAAAAATTTGGTTACAAAGCCGCATGACTCCTGAAAAATTGTTTTTAGAAAGCCGGATGACTTTCCTGGAAAAATTGTTAGTAGAAAGACGGATGACTTTCCTGAAAAATTGTTGCATATGCAACTCAGATGAAGAGGAGGAGGAGGAGGAGGAGGAAAGCAAGCAATTTAGGAGGTAGCCTGAGGTGGGGATGAGAACTGGGGGGATATCCATGACCTGTTCATCTTGATGAACGTGAGGATGTCGGCGTTGTCGGTGGACAGGCGCGTCCGTTTGTCCGTAATGATACCCCCGGCGGCACTAAAA
Organism: Rhinella marina; assembly: GCA_900303285.1. Lineage (NCBI taxonomy): Eukaryota > Metazoa > Chordata > Amphibia > Anura > Bufonidae > Rhinella > Rhinella marina. Next base: position 12,627 of record ONZH01024181.1, read on the forward strand.
ACCCTTTCAGACAGTACACTTGCAGCAGGGCAGGCAAGCACCTCAAGAGCGTACTGCGCAAGTTCTGGCCACCTGTCCAGCTTGGCCAGCCAGTAATTATATGGCGTGGAGTTATCGGTCAGGACGTTGGTCTGGTCCGCGACATACTCCCTCACCATCTTGCGGTACTGTTCCGCCCTGCTCTGCCTGCCCTGTGGCTGTGTCGTACTGTCTTGCTGGGGTTTAAGAAACTTGGCAAAAGCATGGAATAGTGTACCCCTGCCCTTGGCGCCTACACTGACTTTCCCCCTCCTCTCCTCTCCAACTTCAGCCACTGCAGTCCGCCCCCTGTTGCTCGACTGGTCTGGAAAGGCCTGTAGCAGTTTCTGAACCAGGGCCTTGTGGTAGAAAGTGACTCGGGTGCTCCTTTCCTCCACGGGTATAAGTTGGGCAAAGTTGTCCTTGTAGCGTGGGTCAAGGAGGGTGTACACCCAATAGTCATTGGTGGACAGTATCCTCTTGACCCGGGGATCACGACAAAGACAGCCAAGCATAAAGTCTGCCATGCGCCCTACTGTGCCAACACGCAAGCCTTCAGCCTCCTCACTTAGCGGACTCTCCATCTCCTCCTCCCCCCTTCCTCCGACCCCAATTCATCCTCCTCAGCCCATACCCGCTCAACAGGTAGCATGGAATCACCCCCTGATGCATGGTGGCCAAGAGTTTCTTCCTCCTCCTCAGCCTCCTCCTCCTCCTCAGTTTCGCGCTGCGAAACTGACAACAGGGTGCTCTCAATGTCACTGTCTTCCCCCACCTCCTGTGACACTGCTGAATCCTCAGATCTTAGGTTCCTCAAGGAGTTCTGGATGAGGCACAACAGAGGGATGGTGACACTGATGATGTGTGCATCACCACTGACCATCTCTGTTGCCTCCTCAAAGGGACCTAAGACCTGGCAGATGCCAGCCATCCACGTCCACTCCTCAGCATAGACATGAGGAAGCTGACTGGCCTGACTACCACCTCGGGGGATCAGCTGGCAGTCTACAACTGCCCTGCGTTGTTGGTACACCCTGGCTAGCATGTGTAACGTCGAATTCCAACGCGTGGGAACGTCACACAGCAGCCGGTGAACAGGGAGTTGTAGCCGCCCTTGCACAGTCCTGAGGGTCGCGGCATCGGTGGTGGACTTGCGAAAATGGGCGCATATGCGCCGCACCTTGGTGAGCAACTCACTCAACTGGGGGTAGGTCTTGAGGAACCGCTGGACCACCAAGTTGAGCACGTGGGCCATGCATGGCACGTGAGTCAGCCCACCAAGATGCAGAGCCGCCACCAGGTTACGCCCATTATCGCAGACCACCATTCCTGGCTGAAGGTTCAGCGGCGCCAGCCACACATTGGTCTGCCCCCTGATGCCCTGTAAGAGCTCTTCAGCCGTGTGCCTCTTATCCCCCAGGCTCAGCAGTTTCAGGACTGCCTGCTGCCGCTTCCCTACCACAGTGCTGAAACTGCTGGCCATCGAGGAAATGAGACTTGACGATTGGGGCATCACTGCCACTTTGGAGGAGGAGGAGGTGGAGGCATAATGTGCCGGAGACACACAGACGGAACTATGTCCCGCAATTCGTGGTGTGGGTAGCACATGTGCAGCCCCACGATCGGTCTCTGACCCAGCCTCCACCAGATTGACCCAATGTGCCGTGAGGGAGATGTAATGTCCCTGGCCACCGGTACTCGTCCACGTATCTGTGGTCATGTGGACTTTACCACAAACCGCGTTTTTGAGAGCGTGGGCGATGTTCTCAGACACATGCCGGTGCAGGGCGGGGACGGCACATTGGGCAAAATAGTGTCGGCTGGGGACAGAGTAACGGGGGGCTGCCGCCTCCATAAGGTTGCGGAAGGATTCTGTCTCCACAAGCCTGTACGGCAACATTTCCAAACTAATCAGCTTGGCGATGTGCACATTTAGAGCTTGCGCATGGGGGTGGGTGGCTGCGTACTTGCGCTTGCGTTCAAATGTCTGCGGTAGAGACAGTTGAACGCCGCACTGGGACACATGAGTGGAGGAGAGGGAGGGAGATGGAGCTGGAGGGGTCCTTTCGGGGCTGGAGGCTGCAACGTCCTGGCTTGGACGAGACACAGTTGCTGGACTAACTGTGTCAACGTCACCAGCTGACAGAAGTGCAAACCATTTGGTGGGGTGTTTTCTCTCCAAATGTTTGCGCAGGCTACTAGTGGTCAGGTTGTTGCGTTTTGAACCCCTGCTCATTGACGTGTGGCACAGCTTGCACACCGCCAAACGAGGATCGGCCTCATCATCCTTAAAGTACTCCCAAACTAAGGAGTGGCGCATAGTACGGGCTGGAGCGTGACCTCTAGGAGCACTTGGGGAAGTAGTGACTCGGCCCTGGCTTCTCCCTCGTCGCAGCCCTCTGGCTCTCTCAACAGCTTGTGGTGCTGATGTCGTCTCACAGTCTGAACCACTGCCTCCAGTTGCCTCATCCACCCAAGTAGGATCTGTCCCCTCATCATCCCCCAGGTCTTCCTCAGACTCCACAGTGACGTCCCTGACAACTACCTCCGACAACAGTGTCTCGTCGTCATCTTCCACCAGCTCCTCAGACGCCACTGCTAACTCCCCACTCTCATAACCCGGAGACAGCAAAAGGTCCTGAGAATCAGGGCATAGCAGCTCGTCCACTGGCACATCAGGGAAGTGGTGGCTGAAGAGTTCCATGGATAAATTTTGTCCGTGGGACATACCCCTAGAGGGTTCTGGCTGGGGAGAAGGAGGGCGAGTTGGAGGACAGACACCCTGGCTCAGAGAAGTCGACTGGCTGGATGAGGGGGCAGACGAAACGTGGCTGGACGTGCTCTCTGCAATCCACTGAACCACCTCCTGTTGTTGTTTGGGGTCTGTCAGAGTTGTAGGACGCTGCCCTACCAACTTCTGGAGTTGACCAGGCACCCTGACCTTACGTGTTTCCACTGTACCCACAGCAGCCGGCACTGTGTCACCACGCACACCACGGTCATCACCGCTGACCACAGCACCACCACGATTCCCACCTCTCCCTCCACGACCACCTCTTCCACCTCTCCCAGCTCTTCCCCCTCTCCCCCTGACCCTGGGGTTCTCCATGTGCACAGTAGCAGTATTATATTATTATAATTGTAAAGATTCAATACGGTATCTACAGACTGTGAGGTATATAGCAGGCTGATGAAATTTTTTTCCCAACTCACTGCACCGTGTATTACAGATCAGTGAAATTCCACGGACAATATAGATACGCAGGTAAAATTATTTTTCACACCTATCCCAAAAAAAAAATTTACGCAGTTTGCGCAAATAAAACTGGAATCTACAGATCAATACGGTATCTATAGACTGTGAGGTATATAGCAGGCTGATGAAATTTTTTTCCCAACTCACTGCACCGTGTATTACAGATCAGTGAAATTCAACGGACAATATAGATACGCAGGTAATATTATTTTTCACACCTATCCCAAAAAAAAAATTTACGCAGTTTGCGCAAATAAAACTGGAATCTACAGATCAATACGGTATCTATAGACTGTGAGGTATATAGCAGGCTGATGAAATTTTTTTCCCAACTCACTGCACCGTGTATTACAGATCAGTGAAATTCAACAGACAATATAGATAGATATGCAGGTAAAATTATTTTCAGACCTATCCAAAAAAAATGTACGCAGTTTGCGCAAATAAAACTAGAATCTACAGATCAATACGGTATCTATAGACTGTGAGGTATATAGCAGGCTGATGAAATGTATACCCTAGTCACTGCACAGTCATGCACAGGAATATATCTGTTTACAGATGTATAGTTTGAGCTATGTGGCTGGACAAGGTGTACCAGGCACAGCTCTGCACAGAATACAGGCTTACAGCATATACTGAATTTTTCTCACAGAATCAATTAGTTTTTAAAAGACTGTTGGGGCTTCCTATCCTGCACAGAATACAGGCTTACAGCATATACTGTATAGTTTTCTTCACAGAATCAATTAGTCTTTAAAAAGAATGTTGGGGCTTCCTATCCTACACAGAATACAGGCTTACAGTATATACTGTATACTGTTCTTCAGAGTATAGTCTTTAAAAAGACTGTTGGGGCTTCCTAACCTAACTCCTAACTAACTGCTTGCTGCACACACTACACTAGCTAACACTGTCTGTCTCTTCTCCTTCCCAAAGCACAATGAGGCTGATGCTGCAGGTCCCTACCTTATGTAAATTTAGGTCACATGTCACTGCCAGCCAATCACTGCTGGGGAGGTATAGGGGCTGTTACATCACAGCAGGCGTTCCCACAGGCTTCCCTTTGATGCTGATTGGCTGAAAAAAACGGGCATTTCAAACTTGCAGTGACGCACAAATAATCACGAGTCCGCGCTGCCTCGGGATGCCGAGCCGAGCCGAAGCGGGCAATATTCGTGCGAATCACGAATATTGCCACTTCGATTCGCTCATCACTAGTATTTGTTTTCCCAGTCTGGCTATCATGCAACCTTTTTTGGTCACATGATCACTTCTGTAGGCTATGTGGTTACCTAGTGCAAGCGCAATGGATTATCTGCAATGTGTTGATACGTACTTTTATCCGACATGCGTAGTGGAGACATTGTGTCCATCTTGTGTGCGGCAAGGGCAATTCATACCGTTATGGACATGCGCTGTCATTTGACAGCAGCCATGTTGGTTGGGGCAAGCGGCTTCCAGGTAAATAGCCCTGCCTCCAGGGTGACGATCCTTGGTGATCCCACCAGTGAAGTAGCTGCCTTATACACACGGGACAGGAAACGTGTCGATGTATCATCACATGCGGCGGGTAGTCTCAGGTGAGATTGATCTCATCATCGACCCCACTGCTATAAATCTACATGAACATACCATCCGTCACTTTCCCCTGACGAAGCTTAGGAGAAACGCGTAGGGTAAGTGAGGGACACTGGTTGGGCTGATACGTTTGTCTACTAATTTATTGTTGGATAATCATGGATGGTCAGCTGGCTGCTTTATAGGAGGTACATGGCTTTTTAGGTGTTAGGATTTCCCTGTATATACTACACATGGCGATTTTCAGTACTCCAGCTCTGGTCTTTGTATATGAATCATGTGCACCATTAGTATATAGGAGTTTGTAGATATATGTATTGATAATACTGTGCATTCATACTGTGAATACTTTTATACTAATAGCCCTTCCAATACCAGTTGTCACTTGTATTTTGGCATTTCCTGTGTTTTGTGTGGATTTTATCGCGTTTGTTATTTATTTTTGTCAATTATGGATTCAATAAAGGTTGTTTTATAGCTGATATTTGTTCTTTGATGAATTGAATACACACTTCTTTTGTAGGAGTTTTCTCAAAGTTTCTGCAGATTGGATGGAAGTACTGATATACTCTGATTAGAGATGTGCGAATCATCCAAAATTTGCTTCAGCGAATATTCGATGAATTTCTGACAAGATTCGTTCTTAATACGAATTTATTCGGTCGAATTTTCGTTCAAAAATAATTGTTGTTTTGCGAACATTCCTACACAAATTACGAACATACAGTCAGCGTTGTTAAAAGTACGCAATATGTAAGCATTAGCCTACAAAGTGTGTACGAATCCTTAGCGTACTATTGACTCGCGATTGCTTCATATGCACGAGGCTAGGCCGCAGCGTACAGTCTTTAGAGGTAGTCCATATGAGGTAGTCCATATGAGCTAGAAAAGTAAGGTGCTAGCTATCTGGCTAAGTGCATAATTCACTAAAAACACAGTACAATAAGTGCATTAATATAGGACACATTACAGTACCTGAAAAAAAATACACAAAATGGGCTACAGTGCTTGAACGTTGCTGAACCTGTAAAAACATTATTGCTAAAATACAGCAAAGACAATTATGCAAACATTTTAGTGCAATTTCACATTTGCAAGCATAAAAGGCTCAGATATATGTTTGAGTCTCTCCTCGAGTCATGGCTATTTGATAATAAAACACTGGAACACAATCCAAAATGCAATTGTAATCCACGTGAGGTAATTTTGTAATCCAAACAGGTAATGTGTAATCCACATGGATGGAATAAAATAGCAGCAAATAGAGAACCCTTTTTGCGAAGCGGGCTCCCAAATAACCTGAGAAGGGGGGAAAGGAAAATAGGCGCGCTTAGGCACAACTGGGAATTTTCTGCAGAATGGGGGGAGTCCTGACAAGCCATGACCATCTGGGTTAGAGTCAAACTGGGGCAATACAAACTAAACTAAAAATTGCCAACTAGTTCTCACCCGTCAGGTGCAGTCCATGGTGTGTCTCCCATAGGTCCTCTTGAAGTGTCCTTTAAACCAGCCAGTAGTTGGGTTCCTCAGATGAGGAACTTGAAGTCCTCCTCGCTTCTACTGAACGACATCAGAGGATGCTCCTGCCTCCTGTAGGACCAGCTCGCTGCCGTGGTGGAACTCCATTGCCCTCTTCATCCGGAAGTCGGACTTTACCGGGTCCGGGTGGTGGTCACACTGGCGAGCGCTGCAGCCACTGGCGCTTTTCCGGATCCTCCTGCCGGGACAGCAGGGAAAGGACTTATGGCTGCAGCGGTGGAGGCAAGGTTGCACCCAGGGAAGAAGCCCGAGGTCCCCTGAATGCTGCTGGCTTCATCTTCCACGGTCGTTGGTACTGGTGGATCAACGTGGATTGGAATGTAAATGATGTTGTTGTCAGCTGACCCAGCTGAAAGGACTGTAATGGTGGTGGTGGTTGCAGTCCAGGTATCAGAGGCTCCAGCTGTGGCTTATCTCTGAAGTGGAGGGTGCCATCTGGTGACTCCTGAAGGCAGAGCATCGGTACTTCGCCTGGTGGTTCAAACGGTTAAACTTCTGGTGGTGATGTTGGAACCAGGGGCTTAGATAGTAGGGTAACAATGGTAGCGAAGGGGCCTTTCAGGGATGCCATGGGGGTGTACTCCACCTGATCCCCCATGTACAGGCTGTGACGGGGTTGGGGCAGGTACGGCCGCACCAGCCACCTCACCAGCCGTCAAGAAGCTGTAACTTTAACCCCTTCCCGCCCAGCGCCGTACATGTACGGCGCAGCGGGACGTGACTTACTGCCCAGCGCCGTACATGTACGGCGCGGCATACACCCGGTCCACGGGAAAAATCGCTGGGGACCCGGGGTATCATGGCTGCACTGCCCGGCAGGCAGCCATGCTGGGTAAGGGTAGAAGGGGGTGTGTCGGTCCCCCTGCAGCTCCGGTGGCTGCGATTGGCCGGATTTCATAGACCGGCCTCTCGCAGCTCCCGGAAGCCACCGGAGCTGCAGAGGAAGAAGGGGCCGGTCATCTGAAGGTGACGGGTGCTGAATTAGTCAGCACCTGTCCACCCAGGGGTCAGGCAGGGGACTCCG
>ONZH01024182.1:0-29014 GCA_900303285.1 Rhinella marina
GCCAATTTTATTTCTAGGTACACAGCCGTGTACTAACAGATCAGACGGTGTGTATTAACACCACGATATAAAAATATTTTGCAAGAGAAAGCACAGTACAGGTGCCAATGAAAAGGCCTATTTTTTTAATATTTCTCGGCACACAGCCGTGTACTAACAGTTCAGAGGTGGGTATTAAACACCACGTATATAAAAATTTTTGCAAGAGAACGCACAGTACAGGTGCCAATGAAAAGGCCTATTTTTTTATATTTCTAGGTACACAGCCGTGTACTAACAATCAGACGGTGTGTATTAACACCACGTATATAAAAATATTTTGCAAGAGAACGCACAGTACAGGTGCCAATGAAAAGGCCAATTTTTTTTATATTTCTAGGTACACAGCCGTGTACTAACAGGTCAGACGGTGGGTATTTACACCTGGTATACAAAAAGGGTATTGCAGGCACACAGAACCCAGAACACTAGAGCCAAATAAACTGTATACTGCCAGATCAGATGGTGCATATACACACTAGGTAAATAACAGGGTTTTGCAGCCAAAAAGAACGCAGAACAGTAGTGCCAAATATAGTTTGGTATGTAGCAGAGCACCTAATTACACCACTAATGCCTCTCTCTGTCCCTACTCCAGCAGCTATCCCTGAATACAGCAGCCGTCTCCCTCTGCAGAGTGTATATTGTAGTAAAGCTATCACTGTACTGCACTATAGTAGCCCTGATAAGGGCTTTTAATCACGCTCCTGCCTGTCCAACAGCTAAAACCTATCTCTCCCTTCTCCAGCCTCTGTCCCTGACTAAGTTGACGCAGCATATGCGTACGAGCAGGAAGAGCTGAGTTTTTAATATTCGAGGTCACATGGTTTTTCCAGCCAATCCATGTAGACGCCGTTTTCGCGCTGCCAGCGTGCTCCGCGAGCCTGTCATACCCCCCTGCATTGGTGATTGGTGGAAAAAGAGCGCCAGGGAAGGTGGGAGGGGAAACGAATTCTAAGTGCGCCATCGCCGTTATACTCGATTGAAATCGAGTATGCTGAATAGCGTAGTAGTCGATCGAATACCGGCTCGATCGAACACTACTCGCTCATCTCTATTTACAGGTAAAAAATATGCTATTATCATTGCCTATATTAACAATGTTTTATTATACATACTAAACATGTTGAGGTTAAAACTAACTTATAGTTACAGTGACTCACTTTAGCTATACCTAAAATTTGTTTGCGATCATTTGTTATTTTCCAATTCCCTGTAATTCAAATATTGGAATATACTGTAGTAAAACTAGTAGAAAAAGTAACAAAACACTAGGAAAATATTAAACTGCTCACCATTTCTATTTCATTTCATTGAATAACTTAACAGCCCATAAAATATAAGTAAATGAAAAGGAATGTGACTGTTTTTGCAGTTGATAGGTATCATATATTTGTATAGAGAGGATATAAAGACCTTAGCTGGGAAGAAAAAATGATAAAAACCACACCAGAAAAAAACATCTGAAACAGGCAGACATGTTTGATCTTACATTTGAAAGAAATGAATGCTGTATAGTTATATGTTCCAGGTAGCCCTTTAGAGCTCAAGATATTCAATACCAACAAATTATACAATTACCATCCGGAGGACCAATGTTGAAAGCTTAGCTGGAAATGTTAAAACTAAGGAGTAAAAGCTTAGAACAGCAGAGCATGAATACTGGAGAATGCCAAAGAAGACATAATGACCACTGATGATTTTATCACCCAGTAGAGGTGAACTAATAGAATGCAAAGATTGTTAACTAAAGCTATCATAACCAGAAGAGCATGTAGAGTCAATATGATGGGTGGGAATAATTCATATAATAATTCATAAGATATATATATATATATATATATATATATATATATATATATTTGTATTGTCTACTTGGTCTCTGATAGTAAGCTGCTCTGTTGTAAATTCTACTAGATTTGGGTTGTTACATCCTGTTCAATAGTTGGTTGTTTCTTAAATGGACAATTCCATTGACGTTTTTTTTATCACATATTCCCAACATATATGTGATTATTCTATGCAATCTTTTTTTTTTTTAAATAAAAAATGGGTGGATGGTTTTCTGGATATCATTTTTAAGTCTCTCCATGTGTTCTCCTTCTTGTCCTGTCTCTTTAAATTCCTCTTAGTTTGGACTTTTAGCATGGCAGGCAGTCTCACTTAACTTACTCAGTCAGACCGTCATTCTGACTAGAGACAGTCTCCCTATAGTGACTCAATCAGAACATCACACAATACCCTAATCAATGCTCATATGCTCTTCTATGGGCATCTTTGTCTAGGACTATCAAGAGAACAATTTAGAGCTGGTATACTGTTATGCCAATTCTACACCTACTATTACAATGTAGAATACCCCGCCGTTTTAGATAGAGGTTCCATGGAAGTTATGAAGAGGCATCGGCCCTTACATAACTTTGGCGGAACCTCTGACAGTTCTTTTTTTTTTTTTATCAATTCTCTTTTTATTGAAAGAAACAAGATCATGGGAAATGTACAGAGAAGAGTCAAGTACATATAATACATCTGAGACAAATACATATCTTGCACATGAATGTACTACAAACAATAAACAACAGTACATAGTTTGAAACAGTCAAATTTAGATTTCCAGCAAAGTGTCCCTCTCCTAGCAAATATCTACTAATACTTTGCGCGCTCTTCATGAGGGGCCAAGTGTAACTGCATAACAAGCCCCATAAGAGCATTCGAATGGCAAGGAGGGTGAATGATATACAAAAAGTATAATCAAGTTATGGTAGGCGAGGGAAGGAAAGAGTAAGAAAAGAGGTAAGAAGAGATAAAGAAGAGAGTAAAAAGGTACATGGATGGAGGGAGGGGGGGATTAAGGAGGTACCCAGAAGCTACTGAAGTACGACGACACGTGTGTAGAAGATATACAGCGAATCTATATCGAAGAAATATAAAATATGAGACATGGTAGTGAGGTCTGATCTCTATTCTAAATAGCATGGCAAAGTAGTCTACCCAAAATTGCACCAGGTTTCTTGAAGGAAATGTTACAACAACTCCCAGAAAGGTGGCCCATAAGGAGTCATAGATTGATTGAAACGCCCTTCACCCAATCTGCAGCTAGAATCCCCTAAATGTCTTCCAAGGACTCCACATTCTCAGAAATGTCGGTCTAGTATGAGTTTCCCAGTGAGCAAGTTCTTCGAAGCGAAAGAGCTGATCAGTTTTATCTATCCAAGCCACTACAATAGGAGCAGATTCACTTTTCCATAAGTAGGGGATAAGAAGCCTAGCGGCAGTTAAAAGCATAGTGGGGAGGCTGTGTTTGGCAGGTGTAAAACTGTTATTAGGCACCACAGTAGAACTAATTTTGGGTCTAAGGTAAGATCCAAATCACAAATGTGGTCTATTAAAGACTTTATTGAGGTCCAGAAGGGTTGTATGCACGGACAAAGCCACCATATATGAGAGAGAAAGCCCAATCCCACCCCACACCTCCAGCATCGATCCGAGATAGAAGGATTAATCTTGCGCAGGCTCTGACAGTTCTTAACGTAGGACAGCTTCCTAACCGGGCCATTCCTTCCCCACCCACGCCCACAATTTTAGACCTGGCGTGAGTAGGGAAAAGTCACAGATTGTGGCGCAACTAGGTGTTGCACCGCATCTGCACCTGAAATACGCCTAATTTAACAGTATTTCAGATTGATAAATGACCCCCCCAATATTTTTATTTAATTTTCAATGGAATGGTATGGAAATGAAAAAGAAAAACAGTTAGACTCCTTAAAATATTTGTATGAATATTGAATTTAAAAAAGTACTTATTTGTGTTGGAAGTATCCCTGTAATGTTGTACTAGGAAACTAAAATTGTACTAGGAAATTCTAAAATTTCAGCAATTTAGGTGATGTATGGGGACATTCTCTTATTCTTCATGTGAAGAATTGTGGTTAGTATTATTTGTAGGTTTTGTTGCCTTACAGGTAACCATGAACTGCATTGCAGATGCACATAATATAAATTAATAATATGAGTCATTTGCAAAGATTTTTATGTAGCGACAAAAACTTAAGTATTGCCAGATACATTTTTTACACCCAAGACATACCTCAACTTGTTTGATAGCTTTCTGTTTCCAAAAATCAAAATCACTGCATTTGCTGTTGGGAAACTAGAGGCTACAATAGAGGAAATAATAAAGATTGCACTCCCTATATCTTGAACTTCAGTAAATAAAACATTAAGAGTTCCATAAAAAATTAGGTAAAGTATCAAAAGAGAAGTCACAGTTCTAGCAGCTGATATGTGAGCTGACAACTGTCCACGTCTGACACCTTCATTATTTTTCTTGATTTGTGTCATGTGTTTGTGCAGAGTCTTGATGATGGCTCCAGCAGTAAAAAGAATGATGGTAAAAGGAATGCTAGATAATCCTACAAACACATCAAACATGCAGCCACATTTGCTCTGAAAATTCAAGTTATTTGATAAAGGTACCTCCGTAGCGTTACCAGTTTGTCTGTAAAAGTCCCAGTAGGCTGGCAGTCCAACAGCCCAAGACATGATGTTAGATAAAACTAGTAGCCAGGGAACAATTACTGGAAGCTTTGCTTTAAGTTTGTAGAATACTGTCCCATTTAGATTGATGATCTTCACATAATAGTAGAAGCACAAAGTAGTGGAGCACCAGAGACTGGAGAATGCCAGAGAAATCATAATAACAACCAGTGGGTTGACTACCCAAACCTGAACAAAAAAATCCACAAACAAGAAGACACAAATCTCATTGAAGACAAAAGATCCTTGAAGGAATAAGTTTATAAGCTCAATAGAGACAATGATCAAGTCAACTGGGCCCAGTTGATGATTTTTTTGCCAGTCTAGAAACTGTACTGCTAAGATAAATAGGCTTCCAGTCGAACCAGTAATAAGAAAAAAGACATGGAAAACTGGAATAATTGCGTTAAAATTAAACATGTCGGATCTCAATAAAATAATGCACCTAAAAAAAGTCAATTAAGTAATTTTGTTTTGCTGTTATTTTTTCAGAGTACAGACTTCTTCATATTGTACTTCACTTCTGGTTTGTATCCTTCTATGACATATAATATGAAAAAATATCAATAATTACCTATTGAATACGTCTGTACTTTCACGCTTTCTCTTTGCTGGTTGGAAAGGTTGATTTCTGCTAGGGCCATTGAAATGTATCATTTAAAAGTAAAATTTTGATAAAAAGAATTTATAATTTATATCACATGGTAAGGTTTCTGAAGATTCAATGTTGGTGCTAGAATCTCAAGTGAAATAAATAAAATGAAGCCAAAAGTATATCTGCCCTGCATTTTATAGAAGGACACAATGGTATGAAAATATTTGCAAATATACATAATCAATTTGTCATTTATGCATTCTCGAAACATGACATACTGTAGACCTTACATATACAAATCCTGAGGCTTTCATTCTGTTTTCCATATTGCATGACACATAACAACAGATAAATAAGTTTATCTCTCAATCAACCCCAGGCGGCAACTCATGGGCTCCAAATCAATTTCAAATTAGCTTCTGCTCTGCCATTGGGACCCATTATTATGAAAGCCTAAGTTATTATGAACCTAGGCACACCAAAGGGCTTTCTAGTACTGGTTGGCTAGTTTGATCCTGGTTATCTCACATAAGAGTTAAAAAAACCTTTAAAAAAAATGATTTTCCTGTTGTGATACATAAATGTAAGTAAAATATAGATATAATTTTAGCAATATTTTCTGCTGATAAATAGAGATGACTGATTTATAAAAAGTTTACCTCCTTGGCATTTCTTTCTTCTTTCTTTTAATGTCTTACAGAAGGCAAACTTGGATCCCTATTAGAATATGTACATTTCTGTAAGACACTTCGAACGAGTGCCTGTATATGGAGAGTACCCACTTGTGATACTGCAGGAATTTATTTTTTTAAACACCCCTCGGTTGCCCCGCTATGATCCTCCAAATTTTTGGCGGCCAATATTTAAATGCAGAGCATCAGTACAGGGAGAAGGAGACCTCAACTCTCCTCAGTCGGCATCTAATTCTCCCTGGCTGTGACTTTGTCCAATCACACCAGACCATTTCCCAGCCAGGGAGAAGGGTAGTTGATCTTGTGAGATTTGGTAAATCTCATGAGAATAGGGTATGTAAGCAAGTACTATACATTCACAGAGTTGTCCATAAGCTACCCCTTTGTTGTTTTGACTCTACTTAGGGTGATTGTTTTGTTGGAATGTGAAACTCTGGATGAGGTTTTTATTAAGAATATCTATTTATTTTACTCCATTCAGCTTTCCTTCAACCCTGACCACCAGTGGCTGAAAAGCACCCCTACAGCATCATGCTGCCACCACCATGATTCACTTTAGAATAGTATAAGGAATAGAATTGGGCAGTATTGGTGTATTCCAGACATGATGCTTAGCATTGAGGCCTAAAATCTCAGTCTGGTTTTCATCAGACTAGAGAATCTTGTTTTTCAATGTCTGAGAGTCCGTTAGGTGCTCATTTGCAAACTCCAGGTGAGCTTTCATGTGGAGGTTTCTTTCTGGCCACAAGTTTCTCCTAACTGCACACAGGATCTTTGGTGCTCAACCCAAGTTACCATTGGGTTCTTGGTCACCTCTCTTACCAAGGCCTTTCTTCCTCAATTAGATTAGTGAGATGGCCAAATCTAGGAAGAGTCCTGGTTGTTCCAAACTTCTGCCATTTAAGAATTATAGAGCCTGTTCTTGGGAACTTTCTGAGCAGCAGAACTTTTTGGTATTCTTTTCCAGATCTGTGCCTTCATACAGTCTTGTCTTTACGGGAAGTTAATTCCCCCTTATATAGATAGGTGTGTATCTTTTAAAATCATGTCCAGTCAATTGAATTAAAGACAAGTGGATATCTCAAAGATGATCAAGAGAATCGAAATGCCCCCTGATCTAAATTTCAAGTGTCATAGCAAAGGTTCTGAATGCTGATTTCCAGGGAGAATTTTAGTTTTTCCTTTTTAATAAAATGGCAAAATTTTCTAAAATTGTGTTTTCACTTTCACATTATGGGGTACTGAGTGCAGATTAATGGGTTAATGGTTGAAAACATTATTTATTTTTTATTTTAGCACAATGCCACAACAAAACAAAATGTGAATTGAAGATATTCCAAATGCATTGTATTTTGGTCACATTCAGGGGATGTCCAACTGGGCCTTTAGATCTAGTGCCTATAGCCTATCAGAAGCCGTAGCAGGCAGCCCGATGACATTATCATCATTGTGGCCGGCCTGAGTCGGGCTGTTTACAGCTTATCCAGCATAACTGACAGCGGAATGGAGGTATTTAGCTTTGTTGTTTTGCTTTGACAGCATCCCGTTAGGGGTGTTATTATTATAACTGACACTTTAAGGGGGCATATTTTTTGTACTGACACACATAATAAAACAGCATATTTTTTCTACTGGCAAACATTATATATTTTTCTCTTTTTACTAGAAATCTTTATAAGGGTGGCATTTTTTCTACTGGCAAACACTATAAGGGGTAATTTTTCCTCTGCTGTCAAACATTATAAAGGGGAAGTTTTTCTACTGGCGTACATAAGGGTCATTTTTCTATACAGACATTTTCTATAACGAGGCATTTTCTTCTGCTTGAATACATTTGCATGCATTTTTGCTCTAATGGCACACATCATGAAGGGGCATTTTTCTACTGGAACACATAAGGCTGCATATTTTTTTGTCCTGCACACATTATAAGGGGGATTTTTTTTTCTAATGGCAGACATTATAAGGGGGCATATTTTCTCTACTGGCACACATTATAAGGTGCATATTTTATTTCTACTGGCACTCATAAGGGGGCATTTTTTTCTACTGGCATGCATTGTCAGAGGACATTTTATAAGGACCAATTGTCTCTACCGGCACATATTATGGTTATTTTTTTCAACTGGCACACATTATAATGGGGCATTTTTTCTTTAGTGGCACACATTATGAGAGATATTTTTTTCTCTGCTGCCACACAGTAAAATGGAGCATTTTTGCTCTAGTGGCACACATTATAAAGGGGCATTTTCTCCACTGGCACACATTGTAATGGGGCATTTATTTTCAACTAGAACACATTATAAGGGTCATTTTTCTCGCATGGCACACATTATAAGGGAGCCTTTTTTCTACTGGCAGACATTATAAGATGGTGGCATTATAGGGGGCATTTGTACTACTGGAAATACTATAA
This sequence comes from Rhinella marina, assembly GCA_900303285.1. Taxonomy (NCBI): domain Eukaryota; kingdom Metazoa; phylum Chordata; class Amphibia; order Anura; family Bufonidae; genus Rhinella; species Rhinella marina. The sequence goes on from ONZH01024182.1 coordinate 8,282, forward strand.
AAAGGGATTTTTTTCTACTGGCACACATTATAAGGAGGCTTTGGTACTATAGGGAGCAGTATAGGTGGGCATTTTTACTTCTAAGTCATAGTATGAGGGGCTTTATTACTACTGAGACTTTAATACTGAAGAAAAAGACACAATTTTTTATCTGATTGAGGAGCCCTCCCATGATTCGATAGTGTGAAGTTGCCTCCTCTAATTGTTAAAGACCCTGATTTGTTCAATCCATATTGTGGAGATTAATTTGTTTTATATTATTATTTTTTATTATATTTTTTTCTTGGCGATAGGTGCATTTACTGTATATGTGGACTCCTGTAAAATGACTGTGGCCGGACCACTACAGTGGCCCCGTGGGTTTCTTGACCATAGCCATATGGGGGTGCAGTAGCCTTTGCTAATATAAGTGGAGGCACCTGCCCCTCTGGAGCAGACATTTATACTAGTATTGCACCTTCACCAGCAGAAATGTGTTCTTTCTAATATATAAGAGCTTGCACTTTCTTTTGCCATCTTTTAAGATGGCCACACCCATTACAATATGGTGTGGGCATGCGCGGCCCAGGGACTGGCGGATGCAAGGACTTGATATCATGTGGGGAGCTCGCGTTGACGTCTGAGCAATCACTTGATGTGCCTTGCATGGCTCATGTGATTTACATTAAAGTGTGCTGCCTGGGTTACGGACATGCATGGTAACAGTACAGGGATGCCGTTATGGATTCCACTCATGGATTTCTATATCATGTGGTCTGATACACAGTAAAGGGGGTGCTGTCTTTATTTTGAATATTTATGAGGGGTGAGCGCCTTATCAACTGTTTTTAATTTTAGCTATTGGGATAATTATGTTTATTTTTGCACTTTGGCACTTTATGGCTCATTTTTATTAATCATGTCATAGTAATTATATTGTTTTTTGCAATTATATCATGTATTTGATTGGAATTGACCTTATGCTTCATATTTGATGTTTTTTTATTTTGATTATATTAATTGATGTTAATTATTGTTAATTGAATTTCACCTATATATACCTCAGTATGTATCACATTTGTATGCTGGAAAATGGCTGCATTGAGCAGAAATGTTGCTGACGTTGGGTGAATAAAACTTAGATTCTTTTTGGAGTGCTGCCTTCTCTGTGTTCATCTAGGATTTGTTGAGGACTTGGATTCTGCCTCTTCGGAGGCATGCACCCTTTTTTTGCCATTTTTTGCTTTTTATGCTGTGCATTTCTTGCTATTTTTCATTATCTGGTGCAGTGCCTCAACTCTGTCGCACTCTGCCGCAGTCTGTATTTTTATTATAAAGTAAGGTATCTTGCAGAACATTTAGACCATTGTGAATGCTGCAAAGTAAGAATGCTTTAAAACATGGAAATGTTAATAGTTTATGTTTATCAATTAACAAAATACAAAGTGTATGAACAAAAGAGACATCTAAATGAAGTCAATATTTGGTGTGACCACCCTTTGCCTTCAAGACAGCATCAGTTCTTCTAGGTACACTTGCACACAGTTTTTGAAGGAACTCGGCAGGGAGGTTGTTCCATACATCTTAGAGAACAAACCATAGATCTCCTGTGAATGTACGCTTGCTCATATCTTTTTACCTCTTCATGTAATCCCAGACAGACTTCATATGTTGAGATCAGGGCTTTGTAGGAGCCAGGGGTGTAGCTATAGGGGGTGCAGAGGTAGCAGTCGCTACGGCCCAGGAGCCTGAGGGGGCCCAAAGACCCTTGTGTCTCATAAGAAGACACACAGAGCACTAAGGGAAGGGGGGCCCAAGCTGAACTCTTGCACCAGGGCCCATGGGCCTTTAGCTACGCCACTGGTAGGAGCCATATCATCACTTGCAGGAATCCTTCTTCTTTATGCTGAAGATAATTCTTAATGACATTGGCTGTATGTTTGGGGTCATTGCCCTGCTACAGAATAAATGTGGAGCCAACATTTAGGCTAAGTTGCATCCTAATCAACATTTTGTTGTTTCTTAAATGGACACGTCTATCAAACTTTTTATCACATATCATCACAAATTATATGATATTATGTAATGTAATTTTTTAAAAAATAAAACACAGGTTGATGGTTTTCTGGATATATTTTTAAGTCACTCCATGTATTCCACATATTGTCCTGGTTATTTAAATTACTCCTTGTATGAAGTTTTAGCAGACCACCATTGCAACCAGAGAGAGCCTCCCTGTAGTGACAATGCAATGCTCTTCTGTGGTCATCTTTTTCTAGACTTATGAAGAGTGCAACAGAGCTCTTATATTGTTATCCCAATTCTACACTTACCATTGTAATGTGAATTACCTTGCAGATAACATATTTCTCTCACTGCAGTGCTAAACTGACAATATATTACTATATTTTTAGGAGGTATATTTTACGTTGACTGCAAGACAATATTTTGTATTTAACTTTTAATGGCATAGTACTACAAAAATGAAAAAGAAAAAGACCCAACATTTCTTTAGGAAATAGTTTTTATGAATATTGATCTTAAAAAATGCCTCTTTCTGATGGAAGTGTCCCTTAAATGTTCTACTGTTATTCTTTAGTTCTTCATTTAAAATTTTATGCTGGTTTTTGTTGCCCTACTTACAGGGAACCATGAACTATATCATAATTAGTTGGAAACATATTTGAATTTTTAAAGTTTCCAATTTTCAATAGAGAGATGCATTTTTTCTGAATCACTTTACATCTGGCTTGCTTTAAACAGTAGGTTTAATGTTAACAAGGGTGCTTAATCTATTTTATGAAAAAGCCACTGAAATGCACTACAATATAGCGACCACAAAATATTTGCATTTTATTAAAAAAAAAAAAACAGTTGACTTGTTTTCCATCTTCACATTATTAAATGCAAATTATGTTTTCTTTCACAAGTGCCTGAAAAAAACTACAAAGGGAATTGAAACTATTAGCATTTGTGCATAAATATATCAGTGTGCAAGACAATTAGAGGCTAATGTCAACACAACACAATGTAGGTGTGATATTTATTTGCCTGTAAGACAAGTCTACAAAAACTCAAAATTATGCTCCAACCTGTTTAGTAAAATGCACTACATATATTCCAAGTCAAATATTACTTTGTTTTATATAATAAATAAAATATTGCACACCTTAATAGAACTTAATCATATATACAGTTTGCCGATCTTATGTGGTGACAGAAATTTCAGAATTGCTAGATACAATTTTTACACCCAAGATATACCGCAACTTGTTTGATAGCTTTCTGTTTCCAAAAATCAAAATCAATGCATTTGCTGTTGGGAAACTAGAGGCTACAATACAGGAAACAATATAGATTACACTCCCTATATCTTGTGTTTCAGAAAACAAAATATTGAGAGTTCCATAAAAAATGAGGTAAAGTACTAGGAGAGAAGTCACAGTTCTAGCAGCTGATATATGAGCTGATAACTGTCCACGTTTGACACCTTCATTATTTTTCTTGATGTGCGTCATGTGCTTGTAGAGAGACTTGATGATGCCCCCAGCAGTGAAGAGGATGATTGCAAAAGGAATGCAAGATAATCCCACAAACACATGAAACATACAGCCACATTTGCTCTCAAAAGTCAAGTGATTTGATATTGGTTCATCTGTGGCATTATCAGTATGTCTGTAAATGTCCCAGTAGGCTGGCAGCCCAATAGCCCAAGATATGACATTAGAGAAGAATAGTAGCCAGGGAACAATTACTGGAAGCTTTGATTTCAGCTTGTAGAATATTGTCCCATTTACAGTGGTTATCTTCACGTAATAATAGAAGCATAGAGTAGTGGAGCACCAGAGACTGGAGAATGCAAGTGAAGTCATAATCATAACCAATGGGTTGACTACCCAAACCTGAACTAAAAATTCTACAAACATGAAGACACAAATCTCATTGAAGGCAAAAGATCCTTGTAGGAATACGTTTATAAGCTTAATAGAGACAATGATCAAGTCAACTGGGCCCAGTTGATGACTTTTTTGCCAGTCTAGAAACTGTACTGCTAAGATAAATAGGCTTCCAGTCAAGCCAGTAATAAGAAAAAAGACATGGAAAACTATAATAATTGTGTTAAAATTAAGCATGCTTGCTCTCAATAAAATAATGCACTTAAGAAAGTCAGGCTATCTTGTTTAGCAGTTATTTTTCCAGAGTACAGGCCTCTTCATATTTTATATCACTTTGATTTGTTCAATTCATTTTCATCCTTCCAATAATTTGAAACAATATCAATAATTACCTATTGATTACTCCCGTGCTTTCACACCTTTTCCCTTTGCTGGTTGGAAAGGTTGATATTTGTATAATTTAAAATTGATGTAAAATTCTGATGAGAAGAGTTGATTGATTATATTGCATTGTAAGGTTTCTCCAAGATTACATATTGGTGCCAGGATCTCAAATAGCAGACAGAAATGACAAAAATAAAGTGAAGCCAATGGTATATCTGCTCACCATTTTATGGAAGGACACAGTGGTATGAAAATATTTGCAAATACATTCTATACAATCATGTTGTCATTTACGCATTCTCTTTACATGACATGTACATGACATACACAAATCCTGAGGCTCTCATTCTCTTTCCCATACTACATGGTAAACAACAGCAAATACTTAAAGGCTGTGTAAAGCTTTTTTAAACGATTGCATTGTACTCCTCTTGAGCTAAAAATCATTTTTAATTAGTCTTTATTAAAAATGTTGAGCCCTTTTTTTGTGCAGCCTTGAGATTCACTAGTAGTATGCTGTTTTCACTCAGCTGAGCTTATCCTTATCTCTGACCACCTAAACAGTCATTACAGCTCAATTCTTATCTTATTGATAAGAATATAGCTTAAAAAAGCATTTTTTACCTTTTAGTAATTTATAGATAAGGGTTATTAGATGACCAGCACCAAGTGAAAGTGAAAGTAAAATTCACACAGCTAGACAGTTAACCCTTGACAGATGTGACAGAACGGCTTAATATTTTAATAATGACCAATTGAAAAAAATATTTTTGGGGCTGTGTTCTACACAGCTATTGGGGCCCATTATTGTGTAAGAACCTGGGCACACCAAAGGGCTTTCTGGTACAGGTTGGCTAGTCTGACAGTGTTCACCTCACACAAGGACTTAAGTAAAAGAAATTTTACTTTCACTACTTTACACTAGAAAAATATATAGAAACAATTTTAGGAATATTTGCTACTGATAGAGAGGACTGAATCGGTAAAATATTGCTTCTTTGGAGTTTCACTAGGATTATATGTGCCTTCCATAACACAATGGAGGACAAAATGTTGCACTACAGATTTACATTTATATTTCAAACTTCAATGATTTTCATATTATAAAATCTACCCTTCGGTAAGACATCGGGAAAGTAACATTTTATTTTAAAGGCGCATTCGAGTTGTTAAAATGTATCCCCTATCCATTGGACAGGGGTCAACTATTTGATCAGTTGGTGTCCTACCACTGGGACTCCCACCAATCCCAAGAACAGGTACCTCATACCCCTAAAAGCTCCCTGAAATGAACAGAGCAGTAGGTCCAGCATGCACACTGCCACTCCATTCATCTCTACGGGTGCTCCAGAGACATCTGAGTACAATACTCAATTATATCCGGTATTCCCATAGAGATGAATGGAGCGTCAGTTTGCATGCCTGACCTGTCACTTTATTCATTTTGGGGGGCTCTGAGAGGGATGAGGTACCTGTTCTCGTGATTGGTGATGGTCCCAGTGGTAGGGTCCTAGTTCCCCCTTCAACTGATAAAACTGAAAAAGCTTTGAAAGATGTTTGAATACGTTAACCACTCAAATATCAGCTTTTTTTACCACAAAATATAGAAACATAGGGGGGAATTTATCATTAGGAGAATATTTGAAGTCAGTTTTGCTTGAGTCTGTGTTGGAGTGCTTTGTGCCACATTTATCAAATGACCCATGTTTTTTGATAAATTTGGCTTGTCCTTAAACCTAACACTTCTGTCTAGAGAAGCTCCTCCACTTTTCCTACTCCACCCTCCTCCTGGAGTGAGATTGCGACTTATTTGCGACTTTTTAAAAAAGTCTCAATGATAAATCTGGTGTGAAACCACACCCACTTTTCTACCCATATAACAAAACTGGAGTGAGTGGCGTACACACACAAAAAGTCACAACATTTTGCTCAAGTGAGTGTAAAAAGTCACACATTTTTGCGCAATAGTATACATTTTGCGCAAGGGAGTGCAAAAAAGTTGCAAAAGCCCTATTTTGCGACTTTTTGATGCCAGAATTCTTGAGTGAAGGTATGATAAAACAGGGCCATACTGTAGTCAAAATTCTGTGAGGGACATTTATCTAGACTGGCATACTCATTTGCCAGTCTTGATCTCGCTGCGCTGGAGTGAGATGCGCCTAATTTATTAAAAGGTACACACCCTGCCATGCACCAGAAGCTGAAGTCTACACCAGCTAAATCCAGTGGACTGCGCTAAGCCCAACCCCTCTTGCCCCTTATCTTTTCTAAAGTGGCAAGAAGCTTAAATAGTTGCAGATTATGGTGCATGTATACCGTACATGACATTTTTATGGCAAAAGAATGGCAAAAAGACTTTAATAAAAGGCCATCTATGTTTTCTGGAATACAATGTGGTAATTTACAAAGACTTTATGCCAGGTTTTTGGCATAAAACAAAGACATATAATGTGCCTCAGACATTTGGTGCAAAAATTTTGCAGCTTTTTTATTTTCTTCCTTTTGACACTTTTCAGAACAGTAGGCAGAACTTAGTGAAAAGGGGCATGGAGCAACACATTTACAATAATTTACACCAGAAACTGGTGTAAATTAAATTTGAAATCTACTCCAGCTACTAACCAGGGTAAATTTTAGTTTCAGGCACAGGGAAAGCACGTAAGCGTTGCGGAATATGTTGGAGCTATATAAATAAAGATTATTAATATTCTAAATAAAGATTATTATTATATGTATCAGTTTTAGGGCTCATGCAAAGAAACGTGTTTTTGTTTGCATCCTATCCGCATTTTTTGCGGATTGGATGCGGACTCATTCACTTCAATGCGGCCAAGGATAAGAGATTTCTGAATGAGTGAAAAAAAAGCGCATCGGGCTCTTGGCCGATAACTGTGATTTGCAGATGTGAGATTTGTGTACCACAAAAACAGCTATGGCCGTGTGCATGAGCCCTTAATTAGAGGCATGATCCTCTTAATAAATTGGTTGCATCTTTCTCTGCAGCCTTTTACTATAACAGGTTTGTGAAATGTCAGTTTTTAATAAATACCTACCAGCTCTTCTGACTGATGGTACATAAACACTCATAAAAAAACATTTTATATATGACATCTCACAAACCTTGTATTTGCCAAACGTATAGCATTATAATTTGCCTTTCAGAATTTATATATTTCATTGCAAACATATTTCAGTGCATGAAATTAGACAGAAAAGATAGTGAGCACTGCATCCCAAAAGTAAAGGTAACAATGCATGATTTGTGCTAATTCCGATTATGTATAAGCCCCACTCAAGATGTCTTCTGCAGTACCTGGAAAATGTGCGCTGTTATATCTGGTTGTGTTACAGCTACTCAACTGCCAACCTCTCTTCCAGGTCTTCAGCTGTTGCAGAACTAACACTTCCAACATGTACTATGTGCATCAGTACGCCTCCAGATGAGAAGCATTATATGACACATTTACATGGGGTGATGATCAGCTAAAAGATCAGCCATAAAAATATCCATTCACAATCATAACTGAAGCTCCTACCATGACTTATATATGATGATGTGCCTTGAGATGACCAGAGTTTTTCAGATCGGTTTCCCAGCTTGTTTTCAGGAGTTAACAAGTCAGAGGAGTTAAGGACTTTGCTCAGTGATCTTGAACATGTGTCTCACCACCAGCCCTTGCTATACCACAGGTGTAGTTTCATAATATGTGGTGAAACCTGCAAAAACTAATAATAGTTCTAACTGAATTATCACAATATGCACAAATTTTCACAGGGCATACATTACCTCTCTCTGAATGTATCCCCTTATAAGCGTACACTATGATGTCCAATGAATGACCAATCAAATCATAAAATAAAGTATAAGTAAATTAGAACTCTACAGAAAAATAAACATTTATATTTTACAGAAATAACAAGACAATGCATATAATATTTATTGTTCTGTAATGAAAGATTTGAGACAATCAATGTGTAGGTTAATCAGGATATAGAGAAGTACAATTTCTTAGTCATAGAGGATCAACATAGTTAAAACTTTCTAGTAGGTAGTTACATTAACTTCAGTATTAGCAGCATTTTCTCTCATACCTAAGAGTCTCTTCACGCTGTTTGACAACCTCCGGTTCCCCATTATCAAAATGATCGAATTAAATGTTGGGAAACTGGAAACCACAATAAACGAAAGGACATATATTAAACTGTTGCCATCATTTTTCACTGCACTAAATAGTGAACTCAGAAACCCATAAAATATCAAATACAGTAGAAGGAGAGAAGTCACAGTTTTAGCGGCTGATAAATGAGAATGAATTCTTGAATTTCCAGAACCTTCATTGCTTTTTCTTCATTCGTATCATATGTTTACACAAAGAGGTGATGATGGATGCAGAAGTGATAAATATTACAACAAAAGCAACCGCAGGAAACAACATGTAAATCTCATACAGGCATATGCATCTGCTTTCAAGAGAAACTGAAAATAATAAAGTTGCATTGTGAGCTGTAAGAGCAGTCATATTCTTAATGTCTATGTATAGATCCCAGTAGGCTGGCACTCCAAGTGACCAAGATGCAGCAACAGAAATAATGAGTAACCATGGTATAAGTGCAGGAATCTTTGCCTTGAGTTTGTAAAAGAAACAACCACTGAAATTGACAATCTTAATGCAATAATAGAAGCATAGGCAGGTGGAACACCAAAGGCTTGAGAATGCCAATGAAGACAAAATTACTACCGTGGGCTTCATCACCCAGTCTTGTAAGTAGAACTCCACAAACATGGAGGAAGTGACCTCATTAAATGTAATTGCTCCTTGAAAGAAGAGATTGATGAGGGCAATGCTGTTGATTATAAGTATTGCTGGGTTGGTATCATGGGTTTTTAACCTGTCATGGAAATTAACTATCAGGATGAATAGATTTGCTAATACGCCAGTCACCAGAAACGAGGTGTGGATACCAACTATCAAAAAAGAATCATTAAAATACATGCTGATTCAAAGCTGGCTTGTGAAAGATATGGATTCCTTCCGTGTAGAAGTATGTCATCTATTGACCTGTCCCATAAGTATTCCTATTTCAGTTATGCATATGCATTTTGTATGGTCAGTTTGTTATACTTCCTTCAGTTTGGTGGTGGGAAAATGCAGAGAAATTGTAGATGATTGTATATTTATGAAAAGTTCATTTGCCTTTTTAAAAAGTGTCAAAAGAAAACAAGGCAAATATAGTTGACAGATTCGTTGGGTGTTTTGTTCCTGTCTGTAGCATATTGTATGTGTTGTTGCTAGCACAAGGCAATTATTTCAACCACAACCTGCTTTGGATCCAGCATTGCAAATACTGTGGATATTACCATACAAAGCTACACAGAACAACGCAGCACATGGAAATGTTTGCAAATTAATCAAAATTCCCATTGTGACATACCATATGCAAAGAATGTAGATTTTTCATTTCTAGCAACTTTGACCACAAAAAGCATGATTAATTGCAATTTTTATTATTTTCACAGTTAAGCTTACATATATCTGAAAGTCCCATTATAGCATTACTGGATAAATGCAGTGATCTCACCAATACAGTCTTCTTAGTCTGGGGTTACATGTTGATCTAGGCTATGACACTCTTTGTGTAACCAAAGATCACTGTGTTGTATTGCAGCCATTGACCAAATGAGGTCTCAGCATGACATGCAAGTTGTCGCAACCATGATGCCAGACAACAAATGCAGCAAATGGATATTTTACGACTCTAGGGTTATGGTCATGGCAACTTGCAAGTAGCGCTGCACGGCAATCTTTGGTCTTGCAAGGAGTGTCATGTCCAAGATTGTCATGGTGTCCCAACCCCCAACCTTACATTACAAGACCTGTAATTTCAGATCATACCTATCAGTCATCTATTTGTATACTGAATGATACGTTGTGTAACTCTGGATAATGTCATAAAAATATGGTGCTTCATTTGTAAAAACTGGTGTAATGGAAAACTGGCTTAGTTGACCATACCATCCAGTTAGTTTCCACCTTTCATTTTTCAGAGTTTCTTTGCAAAATGAAAGGTGGAATTTGATTGTTTGCTTCTCCTTGGTTGGTTCTCCTTTACACAAGTTTTGATAAATCATCTCCATGGTGTATGCCCTTTTAAGGGGTGGTAGTTAGTGGGGGAAGGGTTATCATTTGTGATTGCTTTAATGTCATTTTTATGTTTGTCTTTGCTTTGTGTGTCTGCACCAAATTTATTAAATAGCACACTTAATATATTTGCAGTTATTGTGAAGTAGACTGGGGGGGAGCCTGGCGTAGGTTGATACATTCACCTGTCATAAACATGGAACACTGTGAAAAGTGGCGTCAAGAGGTAAATATTGCAAAATGTACTAGAAATTTTTTTTAATGACATTTTGTGCAATATATATATATATATATATATATATATATATATATATATACACCATAAATCAATGTTTGAAGGTAAAGGGATAAAAACGTTGATTTTGGCAGATAAAGTTGCCGTCGGCTAAAGCGCAGAAATTCAGATGAATGGCCCTTCATGTAACACATACATATCATGCCAAGATATGTATCACACTGCTTATTAGGCTACTTTCACACTAGCGTTAGCACGGATCCGGCACCTAAAGGGTGCCAACGGATCCGTGCTAACGCTATACATGTGTGGAGCCGGAGCAGCGCTCCGGCCCCACACATGACACACATTGAAACAAGACACAGACATACAGACATACAGACATACATACAAACATACAGACAGACATACATACATACATACATACATACTCCAGGGACGCCGGCAGAACGTCTTCACGCGCCTCTGCGCGCAGTGATGACGATTCCCCACAGCGCCCTCTGCTGGGTGCAGTGGGGAAACGTCATAGCTGCGCGCAGGAGGCGCGTGAAGACATGCTGCCGGCGTCCCTGGAGTATGTGAGTATGTATGTATGTATGTATGTCTGTATGTATGTATCTATGTAAGTAAGACGGATCCGGAATGACCCCCCATTGTAAATCAATGGAGGACAGATCCGGATTACTGGTGTGTCCACACCAAACGGATCCGTCCCCATTGACTTGCATTGGGGGTCATTCCGGATCCGTCTTGGTGCGGATGCCTGGACCGGAGAGCAAACCGCAGCATGCTGCGGTTTGTTCTCCGGTCTGAAGACGGAATGGAATGCTTTCAGGAGCATTCCGTTGTCTTCAGTTCAGTTTTGCCCCCATTGACAATGAATGGGGACAAAACTGAAGCGCTTTTTTTCGGTATTGAGCCCCTATAACGGAACTCAATACCGGAATTTAAAAACGCTAATGTGAAAGTAGCCTTAGTGTCTCCTCTCTGACTTAAAGAGGGAGATTCTCAGTAGGAAACTCCACACTCTGGTGTTCATATACCCCTAATAGATTATATGGACAGGGATTATTCTGATGGGACAACTCAATTCAAGATTCTCAAATTGGGATAGTAGAGCTAACATCAAAAGGAAATGTTATATCCTCATTCATTGTTTAGATAGATAGATAGATTATTTTGCCCTAGCATTCAATTTTTTAGAAATGACTTACAGTATTTGATTCATTGGTATATCCGATTAATGACACCATGAATTTGCACAACCCTTCCAGAAAAAAAAAAAAAATTAAGTAGTGCATTCTCTTCAATAACTTTGGAAACAAAGTTGGTTGTAGGCCTACATCATGAAAAGCCTGCTATCTAGACCCTTAACATCAAATGATTAACTTTATTCTACAACTTTTTTAACCTGACAAGATGACATATAAAGACCTTCACTATTGTCAAATTGAAACCTGCTTTGAGAAGTATTTTGTGTAACTAATTTTCTGTCTACAATCTACCTCCTCATTCTTCTCCATTGATGAAGACAGACTCAGCCCATGGCTGTAAGACTGGGTAGCAATTGCACTTAGGCTACTTTCACACTAGCGTTTTAAAATTCCGGTATTGAGTTCCGTCATAGGGGCTCAATACCGGAATAAAACGCTTCAGTTTTGTCCCCATTCATTGTCAATGGGGACAAAACTGAACTGAAGACAACAGAATGCTCCTGAAAGCATTCCGTTCCGTCTTGAGACCAGAGAACAAACCACAGCATGCTGCGGTTTGCTCTCCGTTCCAGGCATCCGCACCAAGACGGATCCGGAATGACCCCAATGCAAGTCAATGGGGGTGGATCCGTCTGGTGTGACCATAATGGTAACCGGATCCGCCCTCCATTGACTTTCAATGGAGTCCATTACGGATCCGGCTACACATAGACACAGACATACACATAAACATACACACACATATAGACATACAAACACACATACATACTTACATGCTCCCGGCAGGTCTTCGGAGCGTCAGAGGGACAGGACGGCGCGCACAGATGACGATTCCACCAGGCGCCCAGCAGAGGGCACTGTGGGGAATCGTGACCTGTGTGAGCCGTCCTGCCCCTCTGACGCTCCGAAGACCTGCCGGGGAGCATGTAAGTATGTATGTGTGTTTGTTTGTCTATATGTGTGTGTATGTTTATGTTTATGTGTATGTATGTACTGTGTGACATGTGTGGGGCCGGAGCGCGGTTCCGGCTCCACACATGTCACTGCGGCAGGCCTGATCCGGCAGCACCCTTCACCTGCCGGATCAGGCCTGCCGCCAGTGTGAAAGTAGCCTTACCTGGCACCAAATTTACATCTCAAAAGTTTATAATTACAACATTTCCCTGTTGATTCAGCAACCAAACTTATACTAAAAATGATTAAACAAATAAGTATTGTTCTTCTTGGCTTCTACTGATATTTTCCAATGACAGTTCATGATAGGCCTCACTAGCAGATGCCCTCATTAGGTCCAACTGCTGGGGAATATGAGAGTAAAACAACAGCATTGCTTCTCATGATATATACTGTAATTATAATCTAGACCAGATCCTAAGGTGCAGGGGGCTTTTGCTTTCAGGGTTGCCTACAGAAACCGGTCAATAAAAGAAAGTCCAGCCCTGGATCAATTTTACTGACTTGATTTAAAAAGAATGGATTTGAGAAGATTACGTAACCTTAAATGGTTTTGTAAGCTTTGTATCCCACACAGCTTCTAAGGTTTGTGGTTGCATTGCATAATAAAGCTGCTCTGTGGTCTAAGTAAATGTATCCAGATCCACTTAATCTTGTGGTCTTGTGGTAAAAGAAATAAATGAGCTTAACAGATAAAGATCCTTTCACTTAGCATTTGGGACATTTGGTATGTGTGCATGGGCAACCTCAGTGTTTTATTTTGGCACCTGGGCCCACCAGTGGCATTGAGTTTGAAGACCCACTTTCCATGTATCACACAATTTTAATACATTAACATTATACATATAAATAATAATATCGTATATACGTGTACTAAATGTGGCGTTTCAGCTCTGAGTGAGCTTTTCTCAAGCATGACATGAGTTTGGTACAACCACATGTTATGTACATGGTCAAGTGATTTTATATGATTAAAAGTAATTAAGTGTACCACATCATAACTTATTTTACCCCATACATGATTCAGATAATCTTTACACATTAGTAGAAACATAGATCATTAGAGCACCAAAGTCTGAAAAATGCCAAAGAAGATATAATGGCCACCATTGATTTAGTCAACTAATAGAAGTGAACTAATAGAAGGAAAAAAACTTGGCAACTATCATAGCCAGAAGACCATTTAATGTCATGCTGAACAGTGGGATTAGTTCAGTCATGATCAGCATGAAAAGATAGATGCATTGCCTACCTGGTGTCCAGTAGTGCTGTAAGTTGATCTGCTGTGAAGTCTATTAAATACTGTATATATCCCACTATATCACAATGTTGAGCTGGGAAAAATCTTTTTGTTTCATTTGGTAATCAAAAATGTCCAGTTTCTAGGAGAAGAATGGGGAGATATTATTTTATTCTTTATCTGAAAGTTAGTCATTGGTATTATTTATAGGGTTTTGTTTCCTTATTTTCAGGTACCCATAACTTACATTATAATTGATGCAGTTGGTAGTGTCTTTGATTCTTTATAGTCTCCAGTTCTTCAACAGGGAAGTTAAAGGTAGGTCTATATTTATCAAGACGCTCAATCCATTTTATTTACTAGTCACTAAAGTGCCCTAAATACGATGCTCAGAATATATTTGCAAGTTAAAGAGGACCTTTCACCACTCCTGACATGCCTGTTTTAATAGCTTCATGCATTCCCCATGTAATAACAATCAGGGAGAATCTATTCTTATGTCTGTATATTCTTATGTGCCATTCCTTTATTATTTCTACTACAATTTATGAATGAATTTCTAGCAGTCTGCAGTAAGGGTACAAAAGGGTAATAACCAGTTGGGGGTGTATACCGACACAGACTCAGTCTATCCAATCAGTGCTGTCATGTTCAGACTGTGCAGGTACACACCCCTAACTGGTTACCACCCCTCTGTACCCTTACTGAAGGCTAATAGAAATTCAATTTTAACTTCTAGTATAAATAATAAAGGAATGGTACAACATAGAGCCATAAGAATAGATGTTTCAGGATTGTTATTACATGGAGAATGCATGAAGCTTTTTATATAGGCATGTCAGGAGCGGTGAAAGGTCCTCTTTAACAAAAAATGTTAACTTGCTTTTCATCTCTGTATTTGTTAATTAGAAATGATGTGTAGTTGTATGATGTATCTCACAAATGCCTGAAAAAACTACCAAACTAATTATAGATATTTTCCATAAATTCTATTTGATATTAAGTTCCAACCTGTTTAGGAAAATGTATTGTATTCCAAGTCCAAGTCTACTACATTAATACATTAAAGGGGTTGTCTCACTTGAGTAAGTGGCATTTATTATGTAGAGAAAGTTAATACAAGCCACTTACTAATGTATTGTTATTACCCAAATTGCTTCCTTTACTCTATTGATTCATTTTCCTTCATATTATACACTGCTCGTTTCCATGTTTATGACCACTTTACAATCCAGCAGTGGTGGCTGGGCTTGTACTAACGTTCCTACATGATAAATGTAATTTCCCCAATGAGACAATGGCTTTAAATAACTAATAAACATTAGTCATAAGTGCAGTTTGTGAAGCATCTTTTACGAGGTAACAGAAACTTTAGTATTACTAAATTTCAATTTTTAATCCAAGACATACCTTAGCTTCTTTGATAGTTTTTTGTTTTCAGAACTCAAAATGCCTATATTTGCTGTTGGGAAACTAGAGGCCACAGAAATAATAAAGATTGCACTCCTACATCTTGTACTTCATGAAATATAGTATGGAGAGTTAAATAGAAAATGTGGTAAACTGAAAGAAGAGAGGTCACAGTTCTAGCAGCTGATATATGATCCGATAACCATCCATGGCACCTTCATATGTTTTTTTAATTGTTTCATGTGCTTGTGAAAAGACTTGATGATAAGGAGCAGAGAAAAGGATGATTGTAAAGCCACAGTAGATAACATTATATAACCATGAAACATACAGTCACATGGCGCTTTTAGAATTCAATTGATTTGCTAATGGTACATATATAACATTTTCACTGTGTCCCAGTAGGCTAGCAGTCCAACAGTCCAAGACATGACATTAGAGAAGACCAGTAGCCAAGGAACAATTACTGGAATTTTGTTTTCAGCTTGTAGAAAATGATCCCTTTGAGATTCATAATCTTCACTTAATAGTAGAAGCAAAGAGTAGTGGAGCACCAAAGACTGGAGAATGCCAGTGAAGTCATAATAACCAATGAGTTGATTATCCAAACTGGAACATATAATTCTACAAACAGCATGACACAAATCTCATTAACGGCAAAAGATCCATGAAGGAATAAGTTAACAAACCCAAAAGATACAATGATCAAGTCAACTGGTCCCAGTTGATGATTTTTTTTTTTTGCCAGTCTAGAAACTGGACTGCTGGGATGAATAGGCTTCCAGTCGAACCAATAACAAGAAAAATGACATGAAGAGCGATTGTAATAATTGTGTTAACATAAAACACGTTGGACCTTGACAAAAAAGTTATGGGCCATTCAGACGGCCGTAGTATTGCGGATCTGCTATACCACAGATGCCGCCTGGCATGTGTTCCGCAATTTGCGGAACACATGGCCGGCTGCCTTGTTCAAAATGCCTATTCTTGTCCGCTATTGCGGACAAGAATAGGACATGATCTATAATTTCTTGCGAAGCCGCGGCACGGACCCGCGGCTCGGCAAGATCCCATGCCGACCATAGAAGTGAATGGGCCCGCACCTATTCCGCTATTTTGCGCAATAGGTGCGGACCCGTTCACACGGTTGTGAGAACGGGCCCTTAATCTAAAAAAGTCAATTAAGAAATTTTGTTTCGCAGTTACACAGTAATTTTGTAGAGAATAGACCTCTTCATATTTTAGATCATTTTGGTTTGTTGAATTTATTTTCGTTCTTCATGAAATAATTTGAAAATTTGTAAATACGTCTGTGCATTCACGCCTTTTTCCTTTGCTGACGAGGAGTCAACAGATCCCAAATGTTAAAATATAGAGGGATGGAATGCGTTAGTGAATTAAACGCTCTATAACCAACAGGATTCAACAAAGATTATTGTTTTTCATAAAGCTGTTTAATTTTATTATTTATTTTTTTAATTATTTATTATTGTTTTACTCTTATTTTATCCAATTTATGGCAATATTTATCTAGTAACAGGATACCAACACCCAATAAGCATGCCAGCCTACATACTACCTCCATATATCTGATGTACACATATTGGTTGTCCTTCCACTTACTATGTACTATATCATATCAATTATTACAAATTATAGATTACAAGAGATATTTGTGAGTCTCAAATCTATTCAAGTCAGAATTATTGTACTAAATACTAAAAAGTATTGATATGAATTTGGGTATTTTTAATTGAATAAAGTATATGTATTTTAAGGGTCTTATTGGTACTATATCATATCATATAACACTAATACCCCTTCTATAAATAGCATTATTTGGTACAGATAGCGTACAGATTCATTTATGATTAACAGGATTGATGATCTATCTTCAGGATAGGTCATCAATATTAGATTAGCTGGGGTCCGACACCGGCCACCCGCACCGATCAGCTGTATGTGCATGTGCATGTGCCTTCTCTCTTCTGTCTGTCTCTTCCTGC
Organism: Rhinella marina; assembly: GCA_900303285.1. Lineage (NCBI taxonomy): Eukaryota > Metazoa > Chordata > Amphibia > Anura > Bufonidae > Rhinella > Rhinella marina. The sequence continues at coordinate 25,740 of ONZH01024182.1, forward strand.
TCACCCCTGTTATCTAAGATCTTTGCCATAGACAGCAGCAATGACACAGCTACACAGAGATAAGGTATAATGAAAAGATCTGCTCCTGTTATGTGTTTTTGACTCGCACCTGGTTTTGACTCACAATAACTGATTGAAATAACTGATCAAAAAACTGAGGTGTTAACAAGGCTTAAGACAGCTGGTATTACTGCTTCTATTCCGTAGTTGGAAATAGTCAAAAATTTGCAGGGACTGTCGCTAATTTTCAAAAAAATGGAAAGAGTCCAGTACATTAAAACAATGACACAGAACAATATGTCAGTTGTACTACTAGGTGATCAATTGAGTTAAAACATACAATATAAATGATCTCCGGAGCAGGATCCTAGGGATAAGTAATATTTATAATATAAAAGGTCAGAAGACCAAAGTAATCCCACTAGGGACCCTCTCCTTATTTGTATTAAAATGTAATCTTTATTGTATTATAAAAAAGAATAGAGTAGGAAAACTAAAGGAAATAATTTTAACTCCTCGTGTGGGAATTGTTAAAACTGTCAGTTGGCCTGTAGTAGCTAAAGATATGTAGTGTGAGGGGATATTGCCTGTGTGGGCTCAGAAAATTAGGAATGGGTCAATGCCTTGATGATTAAGAGTATTGTGCCTGTACTGTGCTAATATGTACATAGAGCATGTACATAAGCACAATGTTGCCAGTTTTGCACAGAATAATAATAATAATGGTGATATCCAGGTACTCTAACAAAGGTCATAATTGTAAATGTTTAGGTCAATACATTGCATACAGTATATAATTGGCAACAATATAATGATCTATGCACAACAGTTATTAGAGTTAGATTATATAATAAAATTATATTACCATCGGTTGTGGAGTGGATGGTAATTTGACATCAATTCGGCACCAGGAAATTGGATTTGAGTAAAGGGGGGAGGGTCTCTGAAGGTTTTTATAGTGGTTGTACTTGGAGTCCCCACGCTATAACCTGCTTCCTCTGATGAAGCCGCAAGTCAATGAAACATGTTGGGAGGGTTGCGCAGGGCTTTTTAGGCTAGTTGGATCTCAGTGGCCTAATTATCTGAGAGGGATCAATGCTTGTGTGAAACATGGGATTAATTTGGTCTTCTGACCTTTTGTATTTTAAGTAACTTTAAATATAGATATTTTAATGGTCAGTTGGCCATAGTCCAGTACAATACAGTGATTCCTCAGCATACAATGGCCTCAGGATACAATATTTTCAACATACAGTGGTCTTTTCTGACCCATGGTAAGTTGAAACCAAACTCAACATACAATGTCTCAGACTCAGATCCAACCAATGAAGGCCACTTCTCTGGTAAAATAGTTGCATTAGGCTACTTTCACACTAGCGTTAGCACGGATCCGGCACCTAAAGGGTGCCGACGGATCCGTGCTAACGCTATACATGTGTGGAGCCGGAGCAGCGCTCCGGCCCCACACATGACACACATTAAAACAACACACAGACTACATACAAACAAACATACAGACATACATACAAACATACAGACATACATACATACTCACATACTCCGCGGACGCCGGCAGAACGTCTTCACGCGCCTCCTGCGCGCAGTGATGACGATTCCCCACAGCGCCCTCTGCTGGGCGCAGTGGGGAAACGTCATCGCAGCGTGCAGGAGGCGCGTGAAGACGTTCTGCCGGCGTCCCGGGAGTATGTGAGTATGTATGTATGTCTGTATGTTTGTATGTATGTCTGTATGTTTGTTTGTATGTAGTCTGTGGTGTATGTATGCCGGATCCGGAATGACCCCCCATTGGAAATCAATGGAGGACAGATCCGGATTACTGGTGTGTCCACACCAAACGGATCCGTCCCCATTGACTTCCATTGGGGGTCATTCCGGATCCGTCTTGGTGCGGATGCCTGGACCGGAGAGCAAACCGCAGCATGCTGCGGTTTGTTCTCCGGTCTGAAGACGGAACGGAATGTTTTCAGGAGCATTCCGTTGTCTTCAGTTCAGTTTTGTCCCCATTGACAATGAATGGGGACAAAACTGAAGCGTTTTTTTCCGGTATTGAGCCCCTTTGACGGAACTCAATACCGGAATTTAAAAACGCTAGTGTGAAAGTAGCCTTAGTTGCTTGTTATCAGCTATTCCTGACTGTTATATGTAAGGACTTGTGTTATCTGTCTTAGTTATCTGCTTACTTTCTTAAATCTTCACTGTCTCTTCATCTTGGATGACATTTTGGGACTTTGGAACCAATTGCTCAAGTTACAATGGTTTCAACATACAATGGTTGTCCTGGAACCAATTAATATTGTATCTTGAGGGACTACTGTATATGGTAACTGAGATGCAGAACTGAGATTACATTGCTGCAGAGATGCAGCAATGTAAGGTGCCACACTATCAGAAGCAGCCACCAGGATTAAAATTGTAAAAGATTTAATATATAGTTACATGGAAAGTGATACAGCAACACTTGTAATTTATTCACTTAAATCTCTGCTCATTCTGGGCATGGTAGCCATGTGGGCCATCTTATCAGTGATTGGCTGCCTTCCCTGTTTGAGTTTGTATACATAGATAGCTGTCAATTGTTGATAGGATCGCACTCTAGGGCAACTGAGCTCAGAAAAAGCAGCGATATTAATAAAAAATTTGCAAGTTTTGCAGAATCTTTTCACACAAGTCTATATATGAATCTGTTCAGCATCTCAATACTCCCTGTATATTGCCCTTCATTTTCATAGTGTCATGTATCCCTTAAAGCTAAGAATATTAATCTGAAAAATTGAAATATCCATGTAAAAAAAATCAAAATGTCATTTTGTTTTATCAATTTGTTTTATCACTGTTTTATCATTTTGTTTTATCATTGTCAACAAGTCATAATGCAACAAGTTTCAAAGTATATATATATATATATTATATATATATATATATATATATATATATATATATTTATATATATACAGTACAGACCAAAAGTTTGGACACACCTTCTCATTCAAAGAGTTTTCTGTATTTTCATGACTATGAAAATTGTAGATTCACACTGAAGGCATCAAAACTATGAATTAACACATGTGGAATTATATACTTAACAAAAGTGTGAAACAACTGAAAATATGTCTTATATTCTAGGTTCTTCAAAGTAGCCACCTTTTGCTTTGAATACTGCTTTGCACACTCTTGGCATTCTCTTGATGAGCTTCAAGAGGTAGTCACCTGAAATGGTATTCCAACAGTCTTAAAGGAGTTCCCAGAGATGCTTA
>ONZH01024183.1:0-14873 GCA_900303285.1 Rhinella marina
TTTTAAATATTTCCATCCACAGAACTGTATGAGGGCTTGTTTTTTGAGGGACAAACTGTAGTATTTATTGGTACCATTTTTGCTGTACGTACACTTTTATGATCACTGTTATTCAATTTTTTGGGGGGTAAATGAGACCAAAAAATGGTGAATCGTACATTTTTTATTTGTTTTCAATTACTGCGTTCACCACACAGTAATTTATCTTTAATATTTTAATAGTTCAGACATTTTCAGATGCAGCAATACCTGGTATATTTATTTATTTTTGTTAATATATTTTTATAGGTAAACAGGGAAAGGGGGTGTGATTTAAACTTTTAATATTTTATTTATTTATTTTTTTTTTTTATACGATCCCTTGTCCTATTCACCCTAGGGTGAATAGGATTTTACACTGTCCATGTTGAGCTGTGTGTGTTGAGCTGTGCTTTGTGCACACAACAGAATGGAGCTTACCATGGCAGGCCTGGAAGGCTTCACAATTGTCCAGGCTGTGATGGTAACCGATTGGAGCCCCGCAATTTCACTGAGGGGGCTCCAATCAGAAGGCAGATGGAGCTGCATCCCTCTGCCTTACCTCAATCAGTGATTGATGCCACATAACTGCCACATAAATGATCTCATCCCCCTCATATTTATCTTAGAATAGATGCTCACACTGATGCAACAAGGGATGGCGGAAGAAGAAAGTCCAATGGAAGAGGAGGAGGAGCTACCACTGGAGGAAGAGGAGGGGGGAGGAAGAGAAAGAGCCTAATGATTATGATGAGGACCCAGTTATCTCAGTAGGGATCAGAGCTGGAAATAACTGAGTCCTTTAGCGCACTGGCTAGAATGGCAAGATGTTTGCTCACTTGTTTATGAACTCAGTTGTATTATTTACATGAAGCAGTGTAATCTCTGATGATTACTGGATAACAATGCTGTTAGACCCTCGTTGTTAAAACAAAATGCGGGACATGTTTCAAGTACTCCACCAAAATAGCCATCATCAGCATTACTATCCCACTTCTATGCCTTCTTGAAAAAACGCTTCAGGTGCTGATAGATGAGGATGTGACACAGGAGGAAGAGGAGGAGGAGGAACAAGGTTCATTCCCATGGTTATCAGGCCAGTCGGTGGCTCGGAGGGTGGGTTCCTGCACCAACAGCGGCCAGGTACACAACTGTCCAGCCAGGGCATAGTTTTGGAAGATGAGAAGGATGGTGATGAGGAACCGTGTGTATAGCAGGGTGGCACCCAAAGCTGTTCACGGGCATCACAGACAATACGCCTCCCACTGCGGCAGTGCCTGCGCAATGAAAAATGCTAATTACTGGGTGGCCACCCTTCTGAATCCCTGCTACAGGGACAACACGCTGTCCTTAGTTCCATCACTGGAGTGTGATCGGAAGATGTGTGAATGCAAGCACACATTGTTAGACGCACTACTGCTGTTGTTCCCACCTGACAGCGGGGGCTCAGTGGAAGCAAGAGGCACAGGAGGAGGAGAAAGTCATCAGTGCAGCTGGGGCACCAGCACCACCTCAGAAGAGAGGGTTATCATGGCCGAAATGTAGAAAACCTTCATCAGCACTCCACAACATCCAGCACCACCATCTGATACAGACCGTAGGAGACAGCCTTTCAGCAACATGGTGGAACAGTATGTAAGTGCCAACACATCTGTACATACTGACTGATGGGTCTGCCCCATTTGACTTCTGGGTTTCCAAATTTAACACATGACCTGAGCTTTCCCTTTATGCCTGTTGGCCTGTCCTACTGTTTATGTATTGTCCGAACAAGTGTTTAGCACGGCACGGCAATTGATAACAGACAGGCACATTCACCTGTTCACAGCCAATATGGACAACCTCACATTTATTAAAATGAACCAGGCATGAATGCCACAGGACTTGTCTGTACCTTGGGCAGAATAGACAAGTATACCGGCCGCACCCAGCCATTTTTACACTCCAGCACAGTTTGTTCATTCTGTTTGTCATTTCCCAATGTTTTGGGGCCTCCCCCCCAAAACAAAACCAAAAAAATTGAATTTCAGTCCTTCTTGACTCCCTTAAGGAGTTAAGAAGTCACATCTTTCTTTTAATTGCTTACTTTGTGATTTGCACTGGTTCCTTCTAGGTTACAGTGCTCATCTGAGTGTCGTGCCCCCTTTTTCAATCAATTAATTATGGGGTTGACCTCCAGAAATCCAGCAATCCAACAGTCATAGCCAGAATTGCACCTATTAGACTATATTGTATTTTTGTCTATTTTTTCAGTTATCTAACAATATTCTGATCTTACCCAGAGGACTAGAACTCAAGAGACACATGAAGTAACTGCAAAAAGAAATCCCACAATGATCTCCCTCAGTCCCCAGTCTTCATGCTGTGTATATTTACAGGAAGGCATCTGATGATTTAGGTCATACATCTTCATTTGCCAGTTATAAGACCTCACTTACACAATCTGAATACATTTGGAATTGAGAATGAAAATCAAACATTTCAGGAACCTTTCAGAGAACAAATCCAAGTAAATCCAAGTTATTCCAGGTATCTGCAGGAGCATGACATTACCAGATGTAAGTAACAGGCATGCAGAAGACTTGTGTGTCCTCTGGTTTGGCTTCCACCAGCAGAGATCCTCCCAGAACATCGTCCCCACATTTGTACCATTCTGGTTCTTCAGGCCTAACTGGACGGCCGGTACTCAGAAGACCTGAATTCTACAATACATTTTGGCATTTTTAGAAGTATTTTAAAATATTACTAAAAATATACAACGGAGGTCTACATTTGGCGATACTGAAAAAAAAAAAAAATATATATATATATATATATATATATATATATATATATATATATATTGGATGTCATCTAGTTTGATACTTATAGGCATTGTTTAAGTTATTCTTAAACCCCCTTCCCCAGGCTGAAGTATCTGTGTAGAAATCTATACTCATCTGCTCCTCACCTCTTCAAGGCTATCTTCACTGGACTGGGTCCCTCTTCATCAACTTCACCATGGACAGGGTCACATGTTCCATTGAAGCCAATGACTTGTCTCAGTGGTGATGTGTATGACATATGAAACAGCAGTGCGTTTGGAAGCATCACTGCAAACATTTTCAGCAGCGGTCATCCAGGAACTTCAGACTAGGAGGGAAATTTTAAAAATTGGACAACCGAGCATATTACTTTATTTGTTCATCTTGCGTTTCGAATCTCTACTCTACTTTTTTTATTTTTCCATTGACAGCCATATGAGGGCTTGTCTTTTTTTTTTTTTTGAGGAACAAGTTGTATGTTTTAACGCTGCTATTTTGGGGTGCCTCTAAAGTATTGTATAGCTTTAAAAAAATGGGGTGACAGAAAAAAACAGCTTAATTCTGCCATCCTGGTTTTCAGGGTTTCAATTTTACAGTCTTCACTGCTTGGTAAAAATTACATTTTAATTTTTTTATGTGGATCACTCAGATGCTGCTATTTACACTGCCTCTACTTAATATTCCTTTTTAATTAGACAACCCCTTTAACGTGTGATGTGAAAGCGTCCTTACATAACATTTGATGAGTTCAAAAGTTTTTACCTCTATTATTTAACCACTTCCCGACCGCCCATTGACTATAAACGTCCTGGGCGGTCGGGTTTATCTCTGATCGGACATTTCTGAATGTCTTTTCAGAGATGGCAGCTTTTTTTATTTTCACACCCAAGTATTAAAAATTCTATGAAACACCTGTTGAGTGAAGTGCTTGGTATACCCCTAAAAATTCCCTGTGTGGTGTGGTTTATAAAATGTAGTCACTTTTGAAGGGTTTTCACTGTGGGGGTAACTCAGGGTCTCTTCAAATGCAACATGGCGCCCTAATACCATTCCAGCACAATCTGCCCTCCAAAAACCATATGGCGCTCCTTGCCTTCTGTGCCCTACAGTGTGCCCATACAGCGGTATACAACCACAAGTGGGGTGTTTCTGCAAACTTCAGTATCAGGTTAATAAATATTGAGGTTTGTTTTTTGTTAACCCTTGAGATGTTTCCGGAAAAAAATGATTAAATGGAAAATCTGCAAAAAAAGTGAAATTTTGAAATTTCACCTCTATTTGCTATATCCCTGTGGAATACCTAAAGGGTTAACAACACTTCTACAACCAGTTTTGAATAGTTTGAGGGGTGCCATTTCTAAAATGGGGTCATTTATGGTTGGCTTTTATTATGTGAGCTCCACAAAGTGACTTCAGAACTGAACTGGTCCTTAAAAAAGTTGACTTTGGAAATTTTCTTAAAAAATTCAAAATTGCTTCTAAAATTCTAAACCTTCTAACTTCCTAAAAAAAATAAAATTACATTACCAAAATGATGCCAACATACTGTAAAGTAGACATATGGGAAATGCCAATTAATGAGTATTTTATGGGGCATCTCTCTGTCTTAAAAGCAAATTTAGAAAACTGTGAATTCTTTTGTGAATATTCGTTAACTTTTGGAATTTTTTTTATAAATAAAGGTAAAACATATTGACTCAAATTTTAACATTAACATAAAATACAATGTGTCACGAAAAAAAAAATCTCTGAATGGCTTGTATAAGTAAAATCTTTCCAAAGTTATTACCACATAAAGTGACACATGTCAGATTTGCGAAATTAGGCCTGGTCAGTAAGGGGGTAAATGGTCTGGTTTGAAAGTCCTTAAAGAAAATGTGCAATCAGAAAATTACCTATTATTTAAATCATGATTTTATGGTAAGCATTTGTTTTAAGAATTTGTGGTGATTTAATAATTTTTTTTACATGTCCTATTCTATATTAAAAATAAATAAATGATAAAATCTTTCAGCAGTTTTCACACTGGCAGTTAAGCCTAAAATAGTTGACTTCCTGCCTGTTGTGAGCAGGTACATGGGATATAGACACAATGGAAAGGGTCTTCAGAGACTTCAGGGGAGAGTTTTCTAGGCATACTCTGAGGGGAGTAGATAACCTGTGATATTACCTACTGTGAATGATGGATCCTGTGTTATCCATACAGAGGTGTTAATTATCATTGTAATCTTGCCTCTGGTGATAATGATAACAGCAACTGAAAAAGTAGCTGTACAAAATAGGAAATCATGACCTATTATTAGGTCTGGTGACCACTGCAGATTGCAGGATTATATAGATTTTTTAAAATGCAGATAGTAATATGGAAAAAAAGCCTAAACAAAAAAAGATCTTAAAAACCATAAAAACGTGATATAAACAATAGGTCATTTTCTGATAGTACATTCCCTTTGAACATCATCATTTAGATCATAGCCCCATAACCAGCTAGCTGCTGAGTATTTTACTTTAGCTTTCATTAATGGCAGGTGCATTCTAATATTCTCAATGGTTTTGAATCATCGGGCACCAATGAACATAACTTTTGTTTTTTGCTTTATTTTATTGCCCAAAATGCAGGAGAAGAATTTGACCATTGTCACTGAGTTTTTCCTTTTAGGATTTCAAATTAGCCAGCGTTTCAGAATGGCATTGTTCTGCTTGCTCTTTCTTCTTTACTGTGGCACCTTATGTGGGAATCTCCTGATCATCACCCTGGTGTCCACCAGCAATAACCTCCACACTCCAATGTACTTCTTTATCTCACAACTGTCCATCAGTGACATCATATTGACCACTAATATTGTCCCCAACATGTTCCACATCCTACTGAATAACGGGGCGACCATTACATTTGCTGGCTGTATCACTCAGCTTTATGTCTTCTGTGCCTCAGAAACATTTGAATGTCTTCTTCTCGGTGTGATGTCTTATGACAGATACGTGGCCATCTGCAATCCCCTCCGTTACTCCTCCATCATGACCAGTGAATATTCTGTGAAACTGTCTATCATCTCTTGGTTACTCGGGTTTTCCCTCATTTTGCTTGACACCATATCAACATCAATGCTGACATTTTGTGGGACAAACATCATTGACCATTTCTTCTGTGATCTTCTTCCATTACTAGAAATTCCATGCTCTGACACCTTCATCATCCAGGTTGAAGTCTTCATACAAAGCATACCATCTGTTTTCATACCAACCGTAATAATAATTTATTCTTATGTTAATATTGTTCTTAACATCTTGAAGATCCAAATTTATACTGGTAGACAGAAAGCCTTCTCCACCTGTAGCTCCCACCTCACTGTGGTCTCCATATTTTACTGGACTCTGTTTAGTGTGTATGTCATTCCAAGAAGAGGACAAACATCAACCATGAGTAAAGTCCTATCCCTGCTGTATACAGTATTTACCCCTATGATTAACCCCATAATATATAGTTTGAGAAATAAAGATATTAACAAAGCTGTATATGATTTAATCCATAAATATATTATCTAAAAACCTAAACTTGAGGGAGATATCAATCTATAGCAGCCTAACAGATAAATGTATTAGTGGAATATATTTAGCTGTAGGACTGTGTGTACATGTAGTGTATTGAATTTTGTTAGTGAGAAATTGTTGTAGGGGATAACTATTAGATCACAGGGGAAGGGGGGATCCCTACCACTGGGATCCCCACCAATCACATGAACAGACGCCCTATACTCCCTGCTGCCCTCTTGAAATGAACAGTTGCACATTCGCGTGGGCGCTCTATTAATTTCTTTGGGAGTTCTGAAGATAGCTGAGTACATCGCTTGGCTATCAGCCTGTCTCCCCGGTAGAAGAAGATAAAAAGTTTGTTAGTCAGATCAATGTACTCTTTAATAGGTTTGGTCACATACCTGCTCCTCCCACCCCAGCATGCCATTCTATCCCCTCTCCCACACTAATGGTGACCTCGCCTCCTCCTGTTAGCTCTGGCTCCAGATCAGTCAATTAAGTAATCAGTTATCAGGCTACTGTCTGATCTTAAAAGTGTCCAAGCGAGAAGAAAACTCGGGAGGAAGTTAGGAAGGCCAGGGTACTTAATACTTGCAGTGATCAGGTGTGTGGTATTATTATATACATTTTCAATATGAGCCTGAAGTTGGGAAAGTTACCACAACGGATCACAGAAAAGTTTGTGCTGCTAAAAGAAAACAAAAAAACTTTATTTGTTTTAATTATTTAAAAGAAAGCGGGGAAATATTCTAAATTAAACCTAAATGTGAATAGTACTACCCTAATCAGCCTCCAATCCGTACACCAAGACCATACTGGTAAGGTGTTGGGGATGCCAGTGAACGACCAACAAAGCCAGTAGGATGGCTGATGGGGATTAACACAAATGTGAGTGCATACACCCAATCAAAAAAGTTGGTGCTTCTCAACAATAAGCGCCAAGATGGGTTATGCACTCAACTGAAGTAGAGCAATTATAATATTATTTTGTTTGGGCACGTCCCCCTCATCTGGGTCAGTGTCAAAATGCTCACTCCAGGACGGGAGCCTAGTTGTGCAATAAACATGAATGCCTGCCTAAAGAGATGGGAATATTAAATGGCTCGACTCGTTTCTTCATAGTCATCAGGAGCCCATAGATAATACCCTAAAGCAAGCAAGACAATACAGACATGACGCTGTGCACGATTGAGTCCACGTGCACACAACGTCTCCGGCACTTGGGCGGCCGTGAGGCGCCTGCCGACTGCTCCACTATTTACAGGCTTCAGACACCCCGCCTGAAGGGAGAGGAGCCAATGGAATCGGAGCGCCGGGTAATGGGCGTGCCGTTAGGCCATGCCCCCCGTGCGCATCGACCGATCCACATCCACAAGCGCTGGCACCTCATCCGAGGTGATACTAAGTCACCGGAGTACAGGGAATATAATACAGGCGGATAATATATCTTAAAAAAGGGGGAGGCTTGATGGAAGGCATGAAAAAGGAAAACAAGGTACCAGATGTATAGAGTGTACCCCAGTAGTAAAAGAGGCAATAAAGATGAGCAAAGTCGCAACAATGTATCATGAAAATGATACCTATCCAGCTGATAAATAATGTGAGGTGGATACACTAACAGGCAAATACATATCAATGATAAGGCTGTATGTAAATAAAAGTTATTATAAATGTTGTCAGCCCAGGGACATGTGAAGCACATGAATCCACAGAGATATCAGTTACATCCAAGAGTACACTATGTGTAATATAAACAGCCGATTACTAAAACGCAGTGTGTGAATTACACTGCATTGAAAGGATGCTGCATAATCATATGAATCTGTAATGTCTATCCTGTAGCAATATGCCAGACTGCTACATGCATATAACATGGTAAATAATTGAACCTACAGGAAAGATACATATGATATGTGATCATTAAGGCCGTGGGGTCGCATAGTACCCAAACGGAAGGTCCACTGCGCTTCTTTTTGAAGAAGACGTTTATCAAGGTCACCGCCATGAACGGAGGGCTTGATGACCTCGACGCCTTGGAATTTGACATGGCCTTCTGCACCATTATGTTGATCCGTGACATGCCGGGCAATTGACGTATCCGCACCATTGCGTATATCGTTCAGGTGCTCGCCGATCCGTCTGCGAAATTCTTGCAGGGTCTTGCCCACATATTGAACCCCGCAGTCACAAGTTGCCAGGTATACCAGGCCAGTGGACTTGCAGTTGATAAAGGTCCTGATGTTGTAACTGCGTGACGTACGTGTACTTCTGAAACTATTCCCTGTCATAATTGAATTGCAGGCAATGCATTTCCCACATCGAAATGTCCCTTTTAGGGGATGATTTAACCAGTGGGAGGTTTGGGCAGATGGCGCATACAGGCTGTGGACCAGACGGTCCCTGATGTTCCTACCCCTGCGATAGGTGATCTCAGGGTGGTCCCCCACTAAATGTCCAACATCTGGATCTGCTTGTAGTATGCCCCAGTATGTGGATAAAATCTCCCTGACCGGACCTGATGCGTCATCAAAGTTTGCAATAATACGGACAACATCAGAATCACTCTGTTTAATTTTAGGGGTAAGAAGAGATTTTCTTTCTATACCCATGGCATGTTGATATGATTGTTGCAGAACTGGGAGGGGGTAACCACGTTGCTGAAAACGATGTTTCAGATCAGCCGCGGCATGGCGGAAGTCTCCCAGATTACTGCAATTGCGCCGTACCCGGAGATACTGTCCCCTGGGTATCCCACGTTTCAGGGACAATGGGTGATGGCTCTGCCAGCCCAGAAGACTGTTAGTCGCTGTCTTCTTGCGAAAAAGACGGGTGCCTATGTTACCGTCCCCATTTTTATAGATGATCAGATCCAAAAAATTAATCATGGTGGGGTGAATTTCAAAGGTAAAAAATAGGCCCCAGTTATTCACATTCAAGGTCTGGACAAAGGCCGAGAAGGACTCTGAGCTACCCTTCCAGAAGATAAAAATGTCGTCGATGTATCTGAGCCAGTATACAATCGACGACGACCATTCTTGCATGCTGTCCCCAAACACCACTTCTCTTTCCCATCCACCTAGATATAAATTGGCGTAAGTGGGGGCACAGGGGCTCCCCATGGCCACACCCCCGCTTCTGATGGTATATCTTTCTATTAAATAGAAAGATATTGTGCTCCAGAATGAATCTTAATAGTTGGAGCACAAAATCATTGTGTGGCCATAAATGGGTGCCCCTTTCCTGCAGAAAGGAGGCCACAGTCTCACATCCCTTCTCATGCGGGATCAAACTATACAAGGCCTCCACGTCGAGACTCGCAAGGATGACGTCCTGCTCAACATGGAGGCCATCCATTTTTTTGAGAACCTCCATAGAGTCCCCTTGTATATGACGGAAGGGAGGTAACAAATGGCCTTAAGATCCGATCCACATACATGCTAATATTTTGGGTGAGACTATCATTGCCAGATACAATGGGCCGCCCCTTCAACGGGACAAGGCCCTTATGGATTTTCGGCAGCCCGTAGAAACAGGCTAGAAGGGGGTGTTTAGGCATGAGAAACTCGAATTCAGATTTACTGATAAGTTTGTGGTCAACCGCATCTTTGAGAATTTTTTTGAGCTCAATCATATGAGTTGGAAGTGTATTCGGGGGTATTACCTCATAACACTCCTGATCATTGAGGATTCGGTAACACATCAACTTGTATTGGGATTGGTCCATCACTACCACATTGCCCCCTTTGTCGGATGGCTTAATAATAATAGATTGGTCCGACTCCAATGATAACAGGGCCTGCAACTCAACATATGAAAGATTATTTTTGCCTGATCTATACCCTTCAAGGGATTTTAGCTGGTCAGTCACGACCTTCAAGAATACATCCATAGGTGTATTGTCACCAATGGGTGGATTCTTGGTAGATTGGGGTCGAAGGTCGGTGAAAGGACCTTCTCCAGGGGATCTACTGCTCTCGTCCCAAAGCCCCGCCAGCAGTTGGACGTCAGGTAAGTCACTTTCCTCAATGCCCAGTTCGGCACATTGAGCCTTGTCATGAGTAATATAGAACTTCCTCCATTTCAACTTCCTGACAAACAGGTGGAGGTCTTTGACCCAAGAAAAAAGGTCAAATTTACTGGTTGGGACAAAAGAGAGCCCCCTATGGAGAACCCCCAATTCCTCATTAGTGAGATTTCTTTTTGATAAATTGATTATCTGAGATTCATCAGACTTGGAAAAACACATGTCTGATGCTTGATTTATTTCCTGTTGCGAAGGAGATAATCGGGCAGTGGAGGGCCTGTCCCTAAAAAATCCCCTCTAGCTCTGGAGCCTCTACCCCCTCTGCTTCTGCCCCTGCCTCTGGATCTCCCCCTGGTTGGATATCCTGACTGTATATGAGGTCTTCTGGGGCCAGGGTCAGTATCTGATTCTGCTTCAGAGGAAGATGGTTCAGTTTCCAATTCAATAACTTTGGTTTGTTTGGCACCAAAGTCAAGAATCTGTCCTTCTCTGAAGTCAGCAGTATCACGTAAATACTGGAAATGATTGCGCTCTTTCAATTGAGCCGTGAAACGTTCCACTGTCTGTTGGAGTCTTTGTTCTTTTTGAACGTACTCGGGGTGACATGTGAATCCCCCTGCGCCCTCAATCAACCCTTGCAATGTAGTAGTATTTTTGTCATAGACCTTACGTTCTTCGTCTAACAATAATGACATAAGTCGCAGGGAAGATTCAATAGACTCTCTTTCCCAACGGACATTAAACTCAGGGGAACAAATGCGTGTAACGGGCATGAAGGGAATACGCAACCATCTGGGAACTATCTTCTATTTCAAGTATGTTTCCAGAGATTGCATCTCCCACCACCCCCGTATCTGATCTTTATAACAGTTGGTCAGGGCTTTTAATGAGCTAGTGATACTGGGTGGTCGTGGTTCGGAGGGTAGTTGTTCCTCAGAAAATACTGCTTTAGCCTCATTACTCCATGCCTTAGTATTCAAGCCTCCGGATAAGAATCCTGCCATTCCCTACAATAGTTACAAAGTAACTTGTAGTTACCACAACTGTGGAGATCATATTGTGTGGTACTAGCTCCGAAGACAACTCATCCGATGGACCTCAACAGCTACAGACTGGCTTCAGTGACATCCAACTTAATGAAGGTCTTAGAGAGGTTGGTTCTTAAACATATTTGCCATCTAGTGAGCTCATCCGTGGACACCCTCTAGTTTGCTTATCAGCCTGGCATTGGGGTTGGTAATGCCATCATCCACCTTTTATACCGAACTCTTTATCACCTGAAGAAACTAGGGAACACTGTGTAAATAATGTTGTTTTTTATTTCTCCTGTAATTCCAACACTTTATAGCCAGGGCTACTAAGAGAAAGGTAGGGTCTTGTTGGAGTGGACCACCACTTCTCCAATTGGATCCTAGACTAAATGACAAACCAACCTCAGTATGTGAGAGCTCGGGGCTGTGTCAGACACTGTAAGTACAGGGGCACCTCAGGGTTCAGTTCTTGCTCCTTTCCACTTCACACTGAACACTGCAGAATTCAGGTACAACTCATCTAGCTGCTACTTACAGAAATTCTTTCTGACTTGGCAATAGTAGGTCTCATGACAGATGACGGATGACATGGAATACATAGAATTGACCTGGAAATTTGTGAATTGGTGCCAATGGAACCACCTTTGGATCAATGCTGGGAAGACTATGGACATGGTGGTGGACTTCCACAAGCACTTATACAGTAAGTACCGGGATGTGATCCTCAATAATAAGCTGGACTAGGCAGATAACATTTATGCACTATGCAGAAAGGTTCACAGTAGGCTCTACCTGCTTAGGAAGCTTAGAGCTTTTGGAGTACATAGGGCACTTCTTAGGACCTTTTTCAACTCTGTAATGGCATCAGCCATCTTCTTGGAGTGGCCTGCTGGGGTATCAGCTAGTGTTGAGTGAATTGAATCAGACAAAGTGGGATTTGATCTAAATTTTAGGATAAATTCTGCAAAACTGAATTTACTCGCACTTCCTGGTAGCAAATCGATTTAACCTGAAATAATGTAAAAAAACAAACAAACAAACAAACAAAAATCATACGATCATCGACGAGTTGTCCGCCGCCATCTTGATTGAAGATCTTGCACAAAATCTTGTGTGCGGTGACGTAGGACATCACCATCTCACCCAACGTGATGACGTCATATCGGGCCATGCAAGAATTTTGTCCAGATCTCCAAGCAAGATGGAGGTGGCCGGCCCGTCTCGAGCAAATGGAGGCGATTTAATTTATTTTTCTGTTAATTTTACACTATATGTTTACTTTCAGATGTCGCAAACATGTATGATTGCAGCATCTGAGGGGTACAATGAAGAGGAGCGGTGCAATTGTCGCTCCCTGTCATTGCACCCACTACTCACAAAGAAATGCACTTCATGATGAAGTAATTCAAATTGAATTTCCCAATATTTTGCTTCCTGCGGCTGTTATGCTGTACAATCAACATAAATCTAAGTGGAGATAAACTGCATTCATTGCCTACAAGGTTCCTGCAGATATCATTCCATCTGGAGACTGATACTATATTGTCACTGTAATGCCTTTATTTTGATGTTTTTGTACTCTCTATACTGCTGTGTAACACTGTAAATGCCCCCATACTGTTACTATTAAAGTATTATCTTATCTCTGGAATTCCCATAAAAATTACCTTAAATGGCCGCATTCATGCCCAAGTGGCCACCCTGTTCATTTTAGGGGGTTGCAGGGACTCCAGGGCATTTTCTTGTGATCAGTGGGGCCCCCGGGGTAGGACCCTCACAGATCTAATAGTTATCCCATATCCTGTGGGAGATAGGGGATAACTTCAAACCTCAATTGTTCATCAATTATATAAATAATAAAAAGTATAAACCTGAAGGTGTCGGCCCCTTACAGAGTAATGAGGCGAGTTGCAGAGAGCGATGAGGAGAATGCAAAGCTACTAAATATTTTTTTCTCCCCTGTATTCACTGAGGAAAATAAACTGTTGGATGAAATGCAGAAAATAAAAGTAAATTCCCCATTAAAAGTTCCCTGTCTGACCCAGGAAGAAGTACAGCGGCATCTTAAAAAGATTAAAATAGACAAATCGCCAGGACCGGATGGCATAGACCCACGTATCCTAAAAGAATTAAGTAATGTCATCACCAGAACCTTATTTCTGATATTTAAGGACTCTATACTGATGGGGAGTGTTCCACAGGATTGGCGCATAGCAAATGTGGTGCCAATATTCAAAAAAGGTCCAATAACAGAGCCAGGAAACTATAGGCCGGTAAGTTTAACATCTGTCGGGGGTAAACTGTTTGAAGGTTTTCTAAGAGATGCTATCTTGAAGTACCTCAATGAAAATAAGCAAAATACTCTATATCAGGCATGGCTTTCATGAGGGCATCGGGTCCATGTCAAACCAATTAATCAGTTTCTATGAGGAGGTAAGTTCTAGACTGGAACCGCGGCGAAATCAAATTGGATGTCGTATATCTGGACTTCTCCAAGGCGTTTGAGCACTGTACCACATATAAGGTTTAGATATAGAGATGAGCGGTAGTGTTTCGATCGAGCTGGTATTCGGATACGAATACACGAATATTCGGCCGTACTCGATTAATTGCGAGTATAACGGCGATGGCGCACCTAGAATTCGTTTCCACCTCCCACCTTCCCTGGCGCTCTTTTCCACCAATCACCAATGCAGGGGGGTATGACAGGCACGCTGAGCACGCTGGCAGCGCGAAAACGGCGTCTACATGCATTGGCTGGAAAAACCATGTGACCTCGAATATTAAAAACTCAGCTCTTCCTGCTCGTACGCATATGCTGCGTGAAACTTAGTCAGGACAGAGGCTGGAGAAGGGAGAGACAGGTTTTAGCTGTTGGACAGGCAGGAGCGTGATTAAAAGCCCTATCATGGCTACCATAGTGCACTTCAGTGATAGCTTACTACAATATAGATTTACAGAGAACGGCTGCTGTATTCAGGGATAGCTGCTGGAGTAGGGACAGAGAGAGGCATTAGTGGTGTATTAGGTGCTCTGCTACATACCAAACTTATTTGGCACTACTGCTGTGGTACCTCGAACTCTAAAATATATAGGCCCTTATAATTGGCAACTGTACAGTGCGTTCTCTATTCAATAATTAAAAGTTAAAACTACCTGGTGTTAAATTACCCACCGTCTGAAAAGTTAGTACACGGCTGTGTACCTTGAACTCTAAAAATATTAGGCCTTTAATTGGCAATGTACTGTGCGTTCTCTGGCAAAATTATTAAAATACCTGGTTAATAACCCCCGTCCTGAAAAGTTAGTACCACGCTGTGTACCTTGAACTATAAAATATTAGCCTTATAAATTGGCAACTGTACTGTGCGTTCCTCTGGCAAAAATTATTAAAATACCTGCTGTTAATACCCACCGTCTGAAAAAGTTAGTCACGGCTGTGTACCTTGAACTCTAAAATAT
>ONZH01024184.1:0-21686 GCA_900303285.1 Rhinella marina
TCCGAGAAGGTCTTGAGAGTATTAAGTAGCCAAGGGATTTGGTTGGAATTCGGTGCGTAAATGTTACCAATTGTTACTGTTTGGTTTGCAATGGTGCCTTTCACAAAAATGTATCTTCCGTCAACATCTAATAAATGAGCTAGACTGGTGAAGGGGGTATGTTTACTGATTCCTATACTAACCCCACATGACGCCCCTGAGGTTGAGGGACCATGAAACCATTGTGAGTAGTAAGATTTGTTCATTGAAGGGATATGACCTCTTTTTAAAGTGGGTCTCCTGCAATAAACAAATGTCAATGTGTGATTTCTTCATGTATGTCAGGATCTGACCTCTTTTAGCAGGAGAATTGACACCGCGTACATTGTAGGACATAATGGAGACGTCAGCCATATTTGAAGGGGACGTTCAGCACCGAGGACTTGCGTGTATTATCACCCATGCATCGTGGTAACTTCAGAATTCTGGAACTACCTAGATAAGTAGATATAGGGAGAAGGAGGGGAGGAAAGTCAGAGGGGTAGAGGGGGAGGGTTAGAAGTGTATACAATAGAAGCATTGTAAGGAAATACAATATTAATTGCCAATAAAGGCAAACAGTGAGAATTGCAAAAAGAAGTTAAGTTAACTGGGCTGGTGTCAGAAAAGGAGTGAGTTGTCAACTGACATCATCACGCCCCCTTTTCCACCACTAGAATAAACACAACGTACTTTTAACCTGCCGTAAGGAATACTGTTAAGGAAGCCTTATAGTAACATTAAACAGTGTAGGAACTAAAAAAAAAGAAAAAGAGAACAATAATATTGGAGTAGTGAGAGAAAAAGCAGTAAGATATATCTACTAGCGCTCAGGTATTTTCGGTTCGAAGGCGTCTTGGGGTGAGTTTTCCTGAACGTCTTCTCATCCTGCCGGACTTTTCATGTTGGAAAGTTTCCCAAAGTGGTGGGAGAGGCAATGTGCGGCATATCTGTAAGGTCCCTGACCTGAGCCCAGTCCTCTAATTCCGTATGAGGGATTCCCAGGGCATCCAGGAGTTTAAGAGAGTCCTCACGAGAGCGGATTGTATATCTGTTGCCATCGAATGAGGTTTGCAGACCGAACGGGAAGAGCCATTTATAAGGGACTTTCCTAGATCTGAGGGACTGCGTAATCGGCTTGAGGGCACGTCTTTTCCTCAGGGTGAGGGGAGCCAAGTCCTGGAAAATAAGGACCTCCTGGTCATTTATTTGGTAAGTGCCCCCATCTCTATGCTGGCGTAAAATTGCCTCCTTCACTCTAAAGTCCATCAGGCGGCAAATGACATCTCTTGGAGGCTCCTGAGGTTTGGGTTTCGGTCTCAGCGCTCTGTGCACCCTCTCAATGGTAATCCTATCTGGGTTATCATCTCCTAGAACTGTCACAAAGATTTCTTGAACAGTAGATAAGAGGGTGTCTTGCGCTACAGATTCAGGAATGCCTTTGAGGCGAAGGTTATTCCTTCTGCCCCTGTTGTCTTGGTCCTCAATGTAATCGAACAAGGTATTCAGGTGAGTCTGGCATTTTTGAAAGTTATCTCTCGTGGCTGTTGTATGGTCACACACTGCTGACTGAAAGGTTTCTAAAGATTCAACTCTGTGACCAAGCATTTTAAGGTCTTGTTTGATGTCACTTAAGTCCTCTGAGAGGGGTTGTAGAGCTCTAGAAAGTGCTTTGTCTAAGGCTTTCTGTAGGAATGATCTTGAGAGGGGAAGATCAGTATGCGACGCTTGTTCGGGGTCACTAGGTAACTCATCTCCCGAGTCTTCCCTGGAAGAAGCGCCCAGCGCCTTGGTAGGGGAGTGTGCTCTTGGAGCTACAGTTTGCTTTTGTGGAGTTGATGCATTTTTTTTCATGAACTTGTCCATGTCTCCTTTAAAGCTGCTTGGTTTCTCCCCGGCGCCGTTTCCCTTGCTATTGCCGTATTTTACCATGACGACAGGTTATGCGAAAATGTGGTAGAGAGATGGGGCAGGTAGGGCAGTCTCACATTACATGAGGATATATGCCCTTTACAGGTGGTCTGTAATCAAACTGAAGGAAG
This sequence comes from Rhinella marina, assembly GCA_900303285.1. Classification (NCBI taxonomy): domain Eukaryota; kingdom Metazoa; phylum Chordata; class Amphibia; order Anura; family Bufonidae; genus Rhinella; species Rhinella marina. Next base: position 2,061 of record ONZH01024184.1, read on the forward strand.
AGTAGAAGAAGGAAAGTGCAGGAGGAGAGGTAACTGAAATATAGATAACTCAAATAAAAGACAAAGTCCTGTGCTAGGACTGCAGTTTTTTCAGCAAGATAAAATGGCGTACAGTTCTGTCTTACTGGTTGGATGTCTGAGTTTGCTTCAGCAGTAGTGGACCCAGTTGAGGTCGTCTAATAGAAAATAGAGGCAACTAGTAACTGGGCCAGGCAGCAAAATTTACAAAGTGGAGTGTCCAGAGTAAGCGTCCATTCAGGACCGTGTAATGAGGGAGGTTTGGCTAAGGGTAACTAAGATGCAGTTGTGAATGAGGCCCTAATGCGAATGAGGCCCCTTTTTTTTTTTTTTTGCACCGGGACTTTGATAGGCTGATTCAGGGCTCTAGCATAGCCTCGACTAGGCCCGTGGCGGAGGCTCTGGGAACGCAACGGGCATATGCCGGTCCGGTGGAGGCACGTGTAGAAGGCAGCAAATTAAAGTCTCTCTGTAAGTGGGGGGGATGATAGTCTCCCCGCTCTCCCTCTGACACAGAGATTAGAGGCCCCGGTGGCGGACCAGGCCTCAAGGCCTACTGTTGCAGCCTACCTCTTGCGTCTCACGTACCGCGCTCCAGGCGCCCGAGGAGGGTGATTGCAGTGAGTCGGGTGGAGGACAGCGAAGTTCCAAGGTAGGCGATGTATTGGCCAGCTTGGTGTACCGTGGAGAGTGGAAGATGTATTTCCAGCGGGAGGGTGTTATCCAGCGATGGGGTCCGAAATCGAGGTCCGGGACGCCACGCGTGTAATAGGCAAGCGGACCTAAGTTTCTCAATTCCGGTCACTCCGGTCTGGGAGATGGCTTGTTTTAAAGCTCTTGGGTTCCTCAACTCCCAGGCAGGGTAATTTGATCTTTTGAGGAGCTGTAATCTCTCGGATGGGCTCTGATTCGGGAGTCAGTGTGGAGCGTTGGTGAAATGCGTCTCTCCGGTCCCGCTGCAGGCCACGCCCCCGCAATATTGTTCTGATGTTGTCCTCAGCCCAGTCAACAGTGATTGCACAGTTGCAGAGATACTGATTTCTGATGTGTGCCATATTAAGACTGTTTAAAATGTATTAGTAGTTGCATCTAGCCTCTTACAATTGTGAGTGTTTAACCCCTTAGTTACCACCAATACACCTTTTTATGACGGTCACTAAGGTGTCTTAGGCTGGGCAAGTGTTGCATTGGTCTCCCATGCAGTGGAGAGCTGGAGTCAGCCATCACATGAGAGCTGCCCTCCTGCTCTAATAGCCTAGCAGCAGGAACCCCAATCTGGGCTGTTTAATCCCTTACATGATGCAGGCATTTCAACAGACTCCCTCTGTCTTCTATCAGCACCCCACAAATGAAATTGTGGAGTACTGATGACAATGAAGGCAGCCCAGGGCCTAGTGTAGGCCCCAGACCTGCCTGTAGCATTTCCCAGTAGACTGTGCCCCTCTGATGCAGTCTACTGGTGAATGTCAGTGTAGCTCTGACAATAAAATTAATTGCATCATACAAATAGTGCAAAGTATTTAGAAAGCAATCAGAATATTGTTTATTATAGTCCAAAAAATGCCAAAATTGCTGCTTTTTGCTTAGGTGGCACAAAAAACAAACAAACAAACAAAAAAAACAGAATGAAAAGCAATAAAAAAGCATCCCACAAAAAAGTCCTCATACAGCTTCATAGAAAGCAGCATAAAAAAAACAATGGATCTTAGGATGCGGCAATGCAAAAAATGTTATTTTTTAATAAGTAGAAAAACATATAAAAAATGATGTATTTAGTATTGCTGTAATTGTACTGATCCAGAGAATAAAGTTATTGCGTTCTTTATGCCAAATAATGAATTCCACAAAATTCAAAACAAAACGTCAAAACTGGCAATATGTTTCCCCATTTCCCTCCCAGAAAGAGTTAATAAAAGTTATTCAGTAATTTATGGCACCATCAAAAACTAAAACTTTTCCCATAAAAAACAAGCCCTTATACAGCTACATATACAGAAAAATAAAAAGTTATAGCTCCTGGAAGGCGACAATGAAAAAATGAAAAAATCCTCGGTCATTACGGCCTGAAACAGGCTGGTTACTAACGGGTTAAAATCTGTTTCCCGCATCCTCCCACTGATTTACCTGCACCTTACAGTCCCATACGAATTAGCTATAGGTGAAAATATAATATGCCAAGTTGAGATTCCGTTTAAAGAAGAAGTTATTTTAGATTTTAGGGCAGCTGTAAATCTTGAAGATGGTGGTAAATTTTGTACAGTTAAATGAAAATCAGTTATGGGCTTTCTTTGAGAACTACTTTCCTCTTTTTCCAGGATGGAATTATACCCTAGGCACTAATTATATGGCTTCTGCCCAGCACCAGTATATGACCATGTATATGAGCCAGGAAGCTGAGGCTCTTGTGAAAGATTTATCAAGATTGTTTTTTTAACCTCTTATTAAAGAGAGGCTGATAATATCAGTGTACTTCACTACATTTAGACTTCCACAACACGAGGAGCATGTTTTGTCCTTCTCGTTTGGGTGAACTAACACAACCCGAAACAGAATGCATCTGCAAATTAATATTTTTATTGTGGGCCAAGTGCACTCTTTTCAATATTTGATTATCATGCTGTGGCCAAAACTATGAATCAAGCACCCAAGAGAAAAACTCATTACCATCTTGAAGAAAAGTAGGTAAAATAAAGTTTCTTTTCTTGTATTTTTAGGTTTTGGACTCTTTGAAAAGTTCACATAAATCTTAACTCAGTGGTAACCCCCCAAAAAATCATCCATTCACTCTTAAAATTATAGTAAGTTGAAATTAATTGAATCTATTTCAGTTTATAAATACACATAATAGGAATGAGTATTATCTATTGGATCTGTTCCATCTACACAACCGTGCCGGTGCCCGGCATCATGGATGCATGGGAGCATGGATTTCACTTGAAATGGAGGCGACACGAAACTCAACGGAAGCACTATGTCCATGCCTCCACACCACAAAAAAACTGAACATGTTCATTCACGTTGAATATGTCTGCATTTGTCTGCAGCAGCCACACGGATGGTCCCAATGCACGGAACTGGTGGCACACGTTCTTGTGCATAAGCCCTTAGACACAGAAGGATCCAGGTTGGAGGAATCAAAGGAGAAGATGAATAATGGCAATATGGTTGCCAGATGGATCACTTGAGACGATTCACCTGATGGAGAATCAGCAGACAAAAGAACAAAAAGTATTGCCCTATCTAAACTTTATTGCAAAAGTCAATAGTCATAAATATGCAAGCTTCAAGTCCTTTTACTTTTTTTTTCTTCTTCTTCACTAATGCAGTCCACAACCTCCTCCTGCCTAGCCTTCACATATTAACAAAGCTGCTGTATTAAATAATAAAATGGAATTCTCAGAATTATAAGCTCTATTATAAGGATTGAGCAGCATTTCTAATTTGTAGCATACTGACAAAATGAACCTTAAAGAGAAAAAAAGTAGGAAAACATCACTGACTTTAGGATAGCAATTTAGCACAGTACAGATTGAACAGAAAAAAGAAAAACACAATCAAAACGTTATTTGGCATTGCAACTTTTTCAAATAGCTTTTCTTTAAATCCAGTGCATTCTGTTAGATTATAAACTGTGCCTGAAAGCCAAGTCTAGAAACTATTGTCAATTTAGAAGTCTAGATCAAGACTATTTAAAAGAAATAGAAAGGTGACATACCCAACCAGCATTAACTAAAAAATGTTAATATTCCTTTCCAGACATTATTTTTAGGTAGGTCTCATTTAGGATCTCCAAGTGATACAGGCAAAACATTAAAATCCCTCTGCATTGTCAGTCCTAATTTTCATGATGATTTCCAGGAATGGTTTATTATTCAATATTATACTTTCTTCATTAGTAGATATAGATTTGAATGCAGACTTTAGAGACAAAGGCTTTTCTGGGACCCAGTTAGACCTAGCATTGCACCTCAATCATATCTTGCTTGTAAAAGAAAATATCCAATATACAGTACAGACCAAAAGTTTGGACACACCTTCTCATTCAAAGAGTTTTCTGTATTTTCATGACTATGAAAATTGTAGATTCACATTGAAGGCATCAAAACTATGAATTAACACATGTGGAATTATATACGTAACAAAAAAGTGTGAAACAACTGAAAATATGTCTTATATTCTAGGTTCTTCAAAGAAGCCACCTTTTGTTTTGATTACTGCTTTGATTACTCTTGGCATTCTCTTGATGAGCTTCAAGAGGTAGTCACCTGAAATGGTATTCCAACAGTCTTGAAGGAGTTCCCAGAGATGCTTAGTACTTGTTGGCCCTTTTGCCTTCACTCTGCGGTCCAGCTCACCCCAAACCATCTCGATTGGGTTCGAGTCTGGTGACTGTGGAGGCCAGGTCATCTGGCATAGCACCCCATCACTCTCCTTCTTGGTCAAATAGCCCTTACACAGCCTGGAGGTGTGTTTGGGGTCATTGTCCTGTTAATAAATAAATGATGGTCCAAATAAATACAAACCGGATGGAATAGCATGCCGCTGTAAGATGCTCTGGTAGCCATGCTGGTTCAGTATGCCTTCAATTTTGAATAAATCCCCAACAGTGTCACCAGCAAAGCACCCCCACACCATCACACCTCCTCCTCCATGCTTCATGGTGGGAACCAGGCATGTAGAGTTCATCCGTTCACTTTTCTGCGTCGCACAAAGACACGGTGGTTGGAACCAAAGATCTCAAATTTGGACTCATCAGACCAAAGCACAGAGTTTCACTGGTCTAATGTCCATTCCTTGTGTTCTTTAGCCCAAACAAGTATCTTCTGCTTGTTGCCTGTCCTTAGCAGTGGTTTCCTAGCAGCTATTTTACCATGAAGGCCTGCTGCACACAGTCTCCTCTTAACAGTTGTTGTAGTGTCTGCTGCTAGAACTCTGTGTGGCATTGACCTGGTCTCTAATCTGAGCTGCTGTTAACCTGCCATTTCTGAGGCTGGTGACTCGGATGAACTTATCCTCCGCAGCAGAGGTGACTCTTGGTCTTCCTTTCCTGGGGCGATCCTCATGTGAGGCAGTTTCTTTGTAGCGCTTGATGGTTTTTGCGACTGCACTTGGGGACACTTTCAAAGTTTTCCCAATTTTTCGGACTGACTGACCTTCATTTCTTAAAGTAATGATGGCCACTCTTTTTTAACACAAATTCTAACAGTCTATTCAGTAGGACTATCAGCTGTGTATCCACCTGACTTCTGCCCAACACAACTCATGGTCCCAACCCCATTTATAAGGCAAGAAATCCCACTTATTAAACCTGACAGGGCACACCTGTGAAGTGAAAACCATTTCAGGTGACTACCTCTTGAAGCTCATCAAGAGAATGCCAAGAGTGTGCAAAGCAGTAATCAAAGCAAAAGGTGGATACTTTGAAGAACCTATAATATAAGACATATTTACAGTTGTTTCACACTTTTCTGTTAAGTATATAATTCCACATGTGTTAATTCATAGTTTTGATGCCTTCAGTGTGAATCTACAATTTTCATAGTCATGAAAATACAGAAAACTCTTTGAATGAGAAGGTGTGTCCAAACTTTGGATCTGTACTGTACTTACAATCTTTAAATTGTGTGGTTAGAACACTTTGGAACCTATTCACGTGATGCTCCTCTTTTGAAAGTCTTACATCCACTGATAAAAAGGTAATGACGATACAGGACTTCTGATTCCAAATTACAAAGACATTCGGTGCACGCCCCATTTCGGGTCATATCCTGTATGGCCCATGTAAACCATAGAAAAGCAGAAAAGGCATTCAGTTTTGCAAAAAGGAAAACCCTTTAATCCATCAACAATCCAGTAAGTGCAACGTTTCAGTTTAACCTCAACCTTTTTTAAACATGCATACATTAGTATAGTGTCCATTTAAATACCCAGAGGTAGTGACATCACTAGTGACACAGGAAGTGCTTGTCAATAAAAATGATAATACAAACATAATTGTGCAGCAAATCTGAAACCCATGTATAGTCAAGTAAATATATTGATATGCTCACCATGTACAATCATGGACGTTGGAGTAATGTAGTAGTGGTGCAAAATGATCATATTCCAGAGCCTCAACAATCCCATAAATGACCTGATTAGGCTTCCAGTGTTAGTATCCTCATGTGGAACGCCAGAACAACGTTTTACGTGTCACCCACCCATTAGAAACAGGATTATCAGGCAATGGAGGTGCATTCCATATTGAGCATGCCCAAGGGAGCAGTGAATGCATTGTAGTGTTGGTGGCCAGGGAGTTCCCATACCGCATCCTGTATTCATGTAACACTAAGGGCAGAAATGATGTCATGCTAGGGGCAGAAAATGCCATCAATGGAGTAACTAACCTGTCCTCTCTCAATATATGTGGACTGCACAAGTGGCTGGTCAGTAAGGGTGAGCTGAGCTCAATACCAGCCACTTGCGCAGTCCACATATATGTCCACATATAGTCCACCCATTAAAGTGGAGGTTAAATGAAACATAAACTTTCATTTCCATTTTAAAGAACTGTCAGGCGGATCCGTCAGATGGAGGGATGGTATGAACCTTAAGACATATTTTTCCCACCTGGTGGCCAAATCTCCGTGTGAAGGCTTGAAAGTTACAGCTGTATAACACCGTTTTTTTAACCAACTTGGCTTAATCCCACCGTGCTGGCCAAGTGCCTAATAAATTAAATAAAAATAGTATATAGAATGATAAGGTTGGTAGCAGTGGCTATAAAAGTGACAATAGTGGCTCTATGACAGAGTAGGGAAGATGGCAGCAGCTGCAGGGACAGTAACAGTGACAATTGTGGCCTCATGGCAGAGTGGGGAGGGTGGCCGCAGCATTGGCATATAGCACAAGATGGTGGCAGATCACAGTAGTAGCAGAACCCAACAACAGTAGTGTGATAGCAAAGCTCAGTGGTATGCATATCTTTCTAAAAATTTAACAAGTACATGTCAGTAGGTCAAGGAGCCTAATGGTAGGAATGGCAGCAGGCGGGTGGTATTAGGCAGGTAGCAGCATCAGAATGGTGGCAGCAGCACGTGGCCAGAAGTAACGGTCCATTTGTCATAATATTCCACTGTCTCAGAACACTATAGTATGATTATTAGTGGCAGAATGATTCGTTTAGACCGAATTCCGCTTCTCATGCTTCTCCTCACTCAATATCAGCCAGCACAAACTCTAATTTTCACTGACAACCCTGGGGGTACTTAAGGCATCTTCCCCTGTGGGAGGGTGTCTGAGCAGTAAGCTGTCTAGCTTGCTAGTTCTCTGTAAAGGTGTGCTGTATGGTGTTTTCTGTCTGTGTACCGACTTCTTCCTTTTTAATGGCTTCTGTCCTCCACTACCTGATCTGGCTTGTGCCTGACCTCTGTATCAACCCTTCAATGCCTGCTCTTACCTTGGACCATTTAACCATATAGCACATACTCTGCCAGGCCTGACTTACGCATGTTTCTGATTATGATTATTCTTGACCACTCTGTGCCCTACACAGGTGTCTCTGGCCTCCCTGGGGCTGTTGCCAACCACACAAATACTTCTCTGCACTCCACTGCAGGAGTTAGCAGCCTGGTGGTTCCCTTGCATAGATCTCTGTACAAAGGTTGAAGGGAGAAAATCAGGGTACTGCCAGGATAACGACAGGATACCTGAGTTGCAGCCATTGCTAACAGAGACTACTTCAGGGACAGTGACTAGGAGATTCCCTGAAGTAAGACCATACCTATTTGTTGGGCATAAGGATGAAGGATGCGCAATCCCTTAGACTCTACTACCTGGTACCTGAAGTAAGTCCAAAGGGTCTATATAAGGGTCAAAGCCACATCTGTGGACTATGTGTAAAGATACACAGGATTACTACAGACCTGTAGATTTTCTCTATGTCTTTATATAGTGCTATTGACAAATTCTGAGCAAAATTCATTAATGATCCAGAGGGTTCACCTCTCTAGTAGGCTGATATTAAATGGACTGCATTATCATGGACAACCTGTGGACACCAGTGGTTTAGTTTTTTGTAGAAAGCAGCCATATTTTTTTTTTAAATCCTGCTTTTAAAAATAGTTGCTGTGACGCAACAGCTAATAAATAAAATGAGAAAATCCGGTAAGTTTTGTTCTAATAATTAGTTTACATCTGTCTAAAACGCAGAACAAGAATTCACATAAAAATAAGCCAGCGTCTGTTCAGTGTATAATACGTGAAATATAATAATTGTAACATAAAAATACATTATGAGGAAATGTAATAGATTCCATTTTATTCATTTCCACTATTATCTTGAGGGTTCATTACAGTACAATGAACATGAGATTTGTAAGCACTGTGTTTCCAGAAGTATTAGAACAACTTCTAATGAACCAATACATAATTTACAGGGTGCCTTACAGACAAAAACAAATGCAAATTAACGTATTGTACCCATCCTCCTGTCCTTCTCCACATCGATTCATGTATTATTTAAGGCTATTTCTTTATCACTAATAGAGCTTGAAAATAATATCTGAATTTTTACTATTTTCATTCCCAGATTAGTTAACAAGGGTTATATCGGATTTGGTTGATATTCATTACCTAGCTATAGGTGGTTTTTAGTATTAAAGGCTGCCTTGGGCCAACAAGTGACATTTACGCTTTTTAGACCATAAAATGAAATTATCATGGATCGATTCCAATATTTTCAAGTGACTTTCTACATGTCTGAACAAATAAAACTAATGATTTGCCTTCCCTCTAAGACTAACCCAATACCAAACTAATCTTGGTGGATCAATACTCAGCCAGCACAGTTAGGAAGAGAGACTAATATTTGGACTCAAATCCGCTGCATTTTTAATCAGGACCACAGGATTAGGTGTTTAGATAAATCCCAGGTATATGACTTTGGTGTCATATAATCTGATTAATATGAGAGATAAAATGCTTTTAAAGCAAATGTTTAATTGCAGAGAAAAAACGTCTAGAAAGTTATTCAAATATCAGCACGGATATTGAAAATTTCTTGTACGGTACATTGCATTATGACAACAAAATGTGATAAGTAAGGATTGTACTGTTTTTTTTTTGGGGGGGGGGGTAGGGTATGGAGAGAGTAAGGTAAGGAAGACAGCCACCACGAAAGCCATATTTATTTTACTGGGAATTGCAATATAAGAAATTCACTAATATTCCTCCTGTACATGCAGCAGTGATTTGAGTAACAGAGGTAATTCCATTAGAACACAGGTGATATCAAAGAGGCTTTTATTTTGTGCACCCTTGAACATCATTTTGATTATTTATAGGTTAAAAATTCTGCGCTAATTAATTTTTTTTATCTCTATTAGCTGAAAAATCTAAAAGAGAGGCATATGAGTTGAAATGGGTATGGAGTGAACCACTCAAAAAAAATGGTATATGAGTGGAACTGGGGATGGAGCTAACCACTCCATTACACCACCCAAATATCTTCATCTGGTCCAACTTTATATCAGAAGAGAGAGCTGGGCTAGTGAGGAGTCAGAGAGCATGTTCCATCAGCTTCTCCTGTTCCATATGGTCCTAGGAACAATCTATCTCCACTGCGAGGAACACTGTTCCAGAAGAAGGTAAAAGGGCTGGAGAAACCCATCAAGCTTTGGCATTCCAGACAGAAGATTGACAGCTACAATCAGCTTTACAGACACTGTTATAAGGTGGGGGATAATGAGTTTAGACATCTGTCACCAAATCTCTGCAAGGTAGGGGAGAACAAATCAAGACACCTACTGTATAACACCAGGGTGGGATTGGCAAATCTGAAAGTCTGCATTACGTAGTCGACACATACAGTGTCAGCTTAATATAGTAGCGGTAGTGAAAAAATATCGGGAGAGAGAGACTTTGTCAGCTAGTTTACCTCTAAGTGCCATCTAATCAGCCACCATGCCTATTCATCTGATGACAGAGATTGCACTTTTATTATTTCTTGGTGCACCACAAGTTATCATTTGCACTCAGTAAAGAAAGCTGTTTGGAATCCGCTTACATCTGCCTTATTTCTTCAATTTCACTGCACCAAACCCCAGGGAGTGATGGCCTGAAGGAGTATACCGTGACCCAGTGGTGACCCTACCACTCCCATCCTCTCCATCAGCTCCTCATGGGCTCACTGCATAATGTAATAGATAGGGGCTAGGAAAAGAAGTAAAAACATACGTTTTGTGAAGCTTTTCTCATAAGAAATAGCGAGAATATGAACTTTTATTCTGCCAGGTTCTGCTCCTGCCAGTGCCCAAGAGGAGGAGCTTTGACGTGAAGTGCTCTCTGCAGTGACCTGCTCTGAGTCACAGCTGTAGCATCCAACCAGGAGACCACCACATCAGTCACTCAGAGCAGAGGGTAGGAGTACATCAATATGTCCTATGGAAGAGGTTCTCCGTAGACTTTCCTAGGAAACATCCTGTTATCATTTTCCAGGATTAGGTGTTAAATAAACAGATGTAGCAAGCACCATCTTTACATATAGAGTATTACTCTGATTATTGTGACAGGAGGCTACATTATTTGCATAGTTCAATCTTCTACTATTTATTGTAGGTAATACAGTAGAGCATGCTAGGAATTTTGCGATTTACTTAAATGGTCTAATGACAATTCTCAAAATACTTACTGTAGGTTCACATTGACTGTAGGTACTACACTTATTTATTTTAGCTCTAGCCAGATCCCAACAGGAGGATTTCATTTGAGGGAATCTGTCACTTATTTTAGGTTACCTTATTTGAGGGCATTATAAACTGGTGAGTCCCAGATTTGGTCACGTAATTGTTTTGACAAAGTCAACGCTATGCAGTACACAAGTACAAGTCAGTGATTTCCAATATAAATGAGCTACCGGCTTGTATCATTCCCTGTTGCTGATTGATGGCTTATAGAGGCACGGGCAGCCATAGCTAATGAATATTGTAACGCAAGCAATTATCCCATTTTGGAGGCTCTCACCAAATGTTTAAGAAAAAGACTGGGTCAAAAAACAGATTCTGGTCAAAAAATGTTTAATCATAGCCTCTTTGACCATTTTCTGCTGCCCTCAAAAGCTCAAACTAAGACCCACTCAAGACGTCTAATTAAAAAGACCTATTTTTTTCCCAACAGATTGCCATATTTGCAGTTCTTTCTCTTAATTTTTTTTTTCATGGTATTAACTGGAGACTGATAAGGATTGATCCTCACTTGGCCTCAGTTTGGTTCCTGGTAGGCTTTTAAGATCTGTTCATGGTGCATGGTGGCTGTTGTTGCATTGATGCTTTGTATGTGGGCTGGTGTGGTCCAGTGCTATGGGGGCTTAGCTTAACCCCTTCGCGACCGGAGCTTTTTTCGGTTCTGCATTTTCGTTTTGCGCTCCCTGCCTTCAAACAGCCATAACTCTTTTATTTTTCTGTTCACATAGCTGTATGAGGGCTTGTTTTTTGCGGGACAAGTTGTACTTTATAACGCCACCATTTAATATTGCATACGGTGTAGTGGGAAGCGGGAAAAAAATTCCAAACCGGGTGAAATTGCAAAGAAAACGCTATTCCGCTACAGTTCGTACGGGTTTCTTATTTACAGCGTTCGATGTGCATTAAAACTGATCCATTACTTTCATTCTACTGGTCCAGTACGAATCCGGCAATACCTAATATGTATAGTTTTTCCTGCGTTTTCATAGTGATAAACTAATTAGAAAGTTGCCCTTTTTTTTTTTTTTTTTTTCCTTGTCAAATCTTGACCCCTATAACTTTTTGGTATTTATGTGTACAGAGCTGTATGGGGGCTCATTTTTTTGCGGGACGATCTGAAGTTTTTATTGATACCATTCTGGGGTGTGTATGACTTTTTGATCACTTTTTATTTAATTTTTTTAGAAAAAAAAGCGACAAAAAACGGCAAATCGCCATTTGGGACGCTTTTTTCCGCCACACAATTCGCCGTATTGGAATTTTTTTTTTTATATTTTAAAAGTACGGGCGTTTTCGGTCACGGTGATACCCATGATGTCTATATTTATTGTTATTTAGGTATTTATTTTTTACTTATACGGAAAGGGGGGTGATTTGAACTTTTACATCTTTTTTATTTTTTATATATTTTTTAACATTTTTTTTAAATTTTTTTGTACTATTAGAAAGCTCAAATATGGGCTTATATATTGTGGCTTTTTTTTTTTTTTTCTTTATGAGCAATTCTGGGTTTTATAGACTCAGAAAACCATGAATTGCTCATTTCTTATCCTGGCCTGCCATCTAGTGGCCAGAATAAGAATTGCAGTTTGAAAACTGTAATCCTCACCAGCCGAGGATTACAGTTTCATATGGTGTACAGACACCCCGATTGGCCACACGGCGGTGTCTGTACACCACCCGGAAGCGAACGCTTCCGGGTTTAGACGCAACTAGATGCCGTGATCACGTGTGATCACGGCATCTAGTCAACCCGGAAGACGCCGCCAGATGGAGTAGGGTAGCGGCAAGTCTCTGCTGTTAGAAACAGCAGAGACTTGCCGGCCATGACGCCCCGCCGCACCCGCGAGCGGTGCCATGTGCCCGCATCGCCCAGCGCCGTACATGTACGGCGCTGGTCGCGAAGGGGTTAACAGCAGGGGTGCTTTTGGGATTCTGGGTCTTACCACCTGCTGGTGCTTTGTTGTGGTGCTGCACTCAATTACAGTAGGGACCCACTAAACAAGGCAAACTTGAAGCAGTGAATGGGGCTATGCACTTTGATCAAAACATATACAAGTTGCCTCAGGAGCATGTTTATTAATTACAGTATGCTGAGAAGCAATAGATTAATGCATGGCACGTGGAGGTGTGGTCCGTGTCTTTTTTTCTACAGATTGCCATATAGTGCAAATGTATGCCTGACAAGATAGGCAAAGTTATTAAGTTATTATTATTAGTTATTATTAAAGTTATTAAGATAGGGGTATGACACACCAGTCCTATTGAATTTCCCCCAAACTCTATATAATTTAGGACATTTCCAAATTAGAAAAATAATGCCCACATTAGGAAATTAAGACCTGAATGAAAATAAGGCACCATTTTAACTATTACTTTTAATGACATTTTATTTTTAAATGTCCCAAATACCTGATTAATAATAAATAATAATGTATTTTATTTATTGATTTTGCTTTTCTTACCTGAGATACTCCCCTCCCCCCCAAGCCCAGATTTCCTTGTGTGTTTTAAATTCACTGTTCTCCACACCAATGACTTCCCAGCGATGTACGGAATATGGACTCTGCACTGTATCAATGGGGCCGCAGCGCAGTGAGCATGGGCAGTAGCGGTCATTGCTGCTCCTGCCTGTGCCCCCGTGAGTTTTGCTAAATGCTGGCATAGCACATCAGTACCCTGTAACAATGTGCTATGCTAGGATAACCTGACCGGAACGGGCTCCTGCCTGTGCCCACTTTGCTAAGCTAAAAGCTGACATGCAGGACTCTTACCTTGGCCACCCTAAAGAGCGCAGACTGGATGGTATAAGGTTGGCATGCTGGCAGTGGAATAATAAAAGTTGCCATCTTATTGGAATTGAATTATATATCTTAGTTTACAGCTGAGGGTTTTATAGGGCTGTGACATCACAGGGGCTCGCTATCTACGGTTTGCTGGCTACATGGAATTATGGGTGATCTCGCATTCCTGGGCGTCTTACTTTTGCTTTGTAACATGTGCAGACACCATTTATAAAAAACTGATTTGTTATCATGAAAAGCGAGTTTTCCTAAACTTTGGGCCAAATTCTGCTTTGAACGCTTCACTTCGCTCAACACTAGTGATAAGTGTAGGAGACAGATGAGTCTGATAAGTAAAGAAGGAGGCATTTTTCTGTAATAACTTACAGTACAGTGCAAAGTTTGTTATCTACGCTTGTACTACTGATTTATAAAACAATAAACGAAGCTGTGTCAATAATCCTGTGTGATTACATATATTTATGTTATAAATCATTCTATTATTACACTTTAATAATTATAAATATGTGAACTGTCGATGCCTGTAGGATAAAAACTCAAAAAACCTTTCATATTATCATATTTAATTCAGTCAAAAGTGATGTAGTAGAAGAATATTCCATCTTACACAGAATTCAAAGTATGTGAACAAAATATATCCTTCTGCTTACCCAGAAAGTCAAACGATTCATCTAATACATATTTATAGGGCCTTGATATAGTTTCCCTGCATGCTCTAACAGCAAGTACTAACACAATGCAAATTCTTCTTCCACTCGTAAAGCCATTTCAGGTACCGGACGCTGTGCTGTGACTGAAGGAGCACACTAAAAGCAATACGTTTCCATTAAATTTAATTTTAGATTTGTCAGACCAAGATAAAACTAGCGGCTGTCTCCAAAGTAGAAAAATACATAGCACAAAAATGGTAGGAGTGGGAGTTCTACTGAGATATTTGGTATAGAAGTTATTATCCTATTTTTTTTCATGTGATTTATCCATCTTATCTATTATCTATCTATCTATCTATCTATCTATCTATCTATCTATCTATCTATCTAAGACAATGAGGCCTTTCTCAACCGCTTAAAAAAGACATCAGTGTGTTGGGCTGAAACTTTGCTGTTTAAGTGAATAAAAAGTGGTCCACCACCTCTTTTCATAACTACGGTATTGGAGTGCTGCCACATCTTGTACCTCTACCTATATCTATCTATCTATCTATCTATCTATCTATCTATCTATGTATCTATCTATCTATCTACCTATACCAGACTCCAGCTCCGCTACATCAGATCTACAACTCCAGAATGCTCTGGCTCTGCTACATCACTTTTCCTGCTCTGCTGGACCAGCCCTGCTGATCTTTGTTACTCTTCTGGAGAAGCAGCTACTGTAAACAGATCCACTTCACTAAGTAAAAACGTAACAAGTTGATTTATAATCCATGAGAGTACCTGGCAAAGCCACATCAAGGGTGACTATATAATGCAAAGACATATAATATATTGACATGCTCCAAAGCGAGAGATGTTCTTTACTGGTGCATTCAGCAACAAGTTAATAGAAGAGAGACCATGAGAGAAAATGTGTTTTTTTTGTTTTGTTTTTTAAATCATAGCGGTACAAATGTTATATAGATACTAATGTCTGTAAATAGTTATAAAGATGGTAGTGTCTGTAAAGCCCTGCAGAATATGTCACCACTATATAAGTGAGTAAAAAAATAAGATAAACTCATAATGTCTCTGTTTATTACCAAAACAATCAATGCTGGACACAGTGAAGACCAGGTCACACCACACCATGTGTTAGTGTTATAGACTAGAGATGAAAGAAGTATTGGAATATTCGATTTGGTTGCCTCGTCGAATTTTACAAAAAAATTACTTTGTCAAGAAGGGCATTTCTTTGTAAGTAGTGGGTGCAATGACAGGGTGCATCGATTGTACCGCTTCCGTATATTGTACACCTCTGATGCCGCAATCATACATGATCGCAGAATCTGATATGAATAAACAGTGTAATTAGTATGTTTTTTTTTTTTTTTAAATCATACTTACCCGATCCATTTGCTTGGGATTGACTGGCCGCTGCCATCTTGCTTGAAGATCTGGCACAAAATCTTGTGTGACACATGGTGACGTCATATGTCACCGCGCACGGGATTCACACACGAAGATCTTAAAACAAGATGGAGGTGGCCCGTTGCGAGGATATTGAGCAGGTAAGTGTGATTTGTTTTGTTTTTTTTTGCACTATTTCAGGTTAAATCGATTCGCTACCACAAAGCACGAGGAAATTTGACAAATCTAAATTTATTGTGAAATTCGGATCGATTCCATTTTGATTACAAGTCTTTCGACATTGTAATATATACGTCTCACACATCATTCAAGTAAAAACCGCCTTCTTACATAGCAATAAACCTTCCCCTGACACACTATTGATGAATCTGTCTCATTCTGTTAACATCTGGCAATTACTTTTCCAATATCTATTACCACCAACTTATGTTGCAAAATTTACATTTGCGATTTAAAACTATGTAAAAATGTTGCGTTATTATATGAAAAAACATTTCCAATCTATGTATAATTTGCAGCGTATAACAGTCTTGCTGCCATTTGAATTTCTCTAAGATGGCAAATGAAAGGCGACACACTAGGTAAAAGGTGGGCGGATAATGGCTGCGTTCTAGAAAATATAACATTGAAGATAAAATCACTGTTATTTATAAATGTATCTGACAACACTAAGAAAAGTCAATTTCCTGTGAATAGTTCTGTAAATGTATACGTGTAAAATGGCAGGTATCAAAACTCTTCAAGCTCCCTGAACTCTACTAAGAGCCACCGCGGTCACATAGGTATAATAAATACAAAAAAAAAAAAAAAAAAAGAAAAGTACATAACAAACAATAAGTAAATAAATGCAATGGGAGAAATCCTGCAATAATGAATAGAGATTATGTGAAGCTTATTTAAAGGGAGCCTATCACGTTGAGCTCAAGATACAATTTGTAACAGAAGGAGCTGTGCAAATGAATATAGCTTTGTGGGAAAGATTCAATAAAACATGTGATGTATTCCTTTAAATCCCAGCTTTTTCAGTCATATATGGGGGCTGTCATATCAGTGATTGACTGATATGGTTGTGCATACAGAGATATCTGTAACTAATAGAGATGAGCGAGTAGTGAAATATTCTAAAGTTAGAAATTCGATTCGAATAGACAGCGAGATTCGACTATTCGACCGAATATCGAATCCCATTAAAGTCTATGGGAAAAAAATGCTCGCCACTTGGAAATCTCAATTCGACCACTTGGAGGTCACCAAGTCCACCCTGAAACCTTAGAAAATGATGCCAACACTGCTGGAATGCAACTGGGACAGCAGGGGAAGCATGTCTGGGTGCATATAACGCGCCCAAGTCGCACTATCACAGCCTCTCAACAATACACTCCAAAGACAATCTAACCTCTCTGTAAAGTGAGACCATACAAGGAAACCTTCTTTCCTCTACATTGCCATGGACCCCAAGCCAAACTAGACAAAAAAGAAGATAAAATTCTGCACCCCTTAAAATCACGTTGCCTATGACAACCACAGATGGCATAGGCAAGGGGGAAAGCAATCAAGCCATCACTATTTTTCCCTCTGTGCCATCCCTGCCTTGCCCAGGCACATGTCCCAAAACATCATCCACGCCCGAGTAACACGGTTACTGCAAAAGGCCATTTGACCACCAACACTTTGGTTTTGAGGCCGGGGATGCTACATCTCCCTGACAGCACACTGGGTGAATGTTGTGGAGGCGGGGACGGGCAAACCTGCTACCCCCACCCAAGTTTTGGGCCTTGGTTCTGTCTGGATTTCCGCAACCCTTACAGACAGCTCGGCAAACCCCTCCTTCTCCTTCTAGATTTGTTAAATCTGTCCACCACCCAGTCAAGTCCACAAAGTCCAGTCTCGTCGATAGCCTGCAGAAACTGCAGGGACCTCACTCTGACCCTCCTTCCTCCCACCCTGCCCAATGTTATCAACCCAGTGTTCCCACCCATGCAAGAATCGCAGGAGCTATCTGAGGATTTTGTTTGTTCTGATGCCCAAACACTGGAGCAAGCTCCATCTCTAGCTGATGGTGGTGTGGAACGGGCACTAAAGTGTAAAATGATTAGGGACGATGATGAGACACAGTTGCCAGCAAGGGAGGCTGTTGGAGCAAAGTGAGGCAGTGTAAGAGGAGGTGGTTGAGTATGACGAAGTCAGTGACCCGACCTGGCCCAGTGTCATGTCTAGCAGGTAAAGCAGTGGGGATGTTGAGGGATGCGTAGGACCGCAAAAGGCAGGAAGAGGCCGTGGGCTGGCCAGAGGCTCATGGAGAAGGCAGGCTAGAGCCCGCAGGGCCGCATCTCTTCCCTATAACAGGCCCCCACACAAAGCTCTCCCATCGAGGGCTCTTAGGTCCTTGTTGTGAAAATATTTTAATGAGTGCGCAAAGTTAGCTTGAGGTGAGCCCTCGAAAAAATTATATGGAGGCCCAAGAGGTGAGCCCTCGAAAAAATTAAGTGGAGGCCAAAGAGGTGAGACCTCTTAAAAATTGTATTAAGGCCCAAGAGGTGAGCCATAATAAAAATTGTTTGTAGGCCCAAGAGGTGAGACCTCTTAAAAATTGTTTGTAGGCCCAAGAGGTGAGCCATAAATATATATATTTTTTTTTTTTACGGAGCAATTCTACGGCGGTTAAGGAGGAGGAGGAGGAGGTGGAGGAGGAAATGGCACTTCATACAGATGGCACTTCACTTTTGGCTGCTTTCCACTGTTGGAGAAGCAAAGTCCGGGTCAATCCACTTGCTGTTCATTTTGATTAGCGTCAGCCTGTCGGCACTGTCGGTTGACAGGCGGCTGCGCTTATCGGTTATAATGCCCCCGGCTGCGCTGAACACCCTTTCTGATAGCACGCTGGCGGCAGGGCAGGCAAGCACCTCCAAGGCGTACAGGGACAGTTCCAGCCACGTGTCCAACTTGGAGACCCAGTAAGTGTAGGACGCCGAGGGATCGGGGAGGACAGGGGTACGGTCTGCCAGGTACTCCCGCAACATCCGCCGATACTTGTCCCTCCTGCTGATAGCGGGCCCCGCAGTGATGGAAGTTGCACGAGGGGGTGCCATGAACGTGTCCCACACCTTGGAGAGTGTTCCCCTGGTGGCTGTGGGCCTGATCGATGTTGTGGGACTCTGGGAGACCCTCTCCTCTCTGCCGCCAGCGATGGTGGGTGGGAAAATCTCCATCATGTTCTGCACGAGTTCCCTCTGGTATTCCAGCAATCGATTCGTCCTCTCCTCTACCGGAATAAAAGAGGAGACGTTATCTTTATACCGGGGGTCCAGGAGTGCGAAGACCCAGTACAGTTTGTTCTCCACTATCCGGACAACACGTGTGTCCCGGGAAAAGCAGCCCAGCATGAAGTCAGCCATGTGTGCCAGACTCTGAATAGGCATGACGTCACTGCCCCCACCAGAAGGATCACTTGCCATTTCCTCCTCTTCCTCTTCCGCCTCCTCTCCGCCCCATCCGCGCTGAACCAATGGGACGCACACAGCCTGACTGCTACCCTCGCCGCCAGCATCCTCCTCCTCTTCCACAGCCACCTCCACGTCGTCCTCCTCCTCCTCCTCCTCCTGCAACTGCCACCGAGAAGCAGACAAAAGTGTGGTCTGACTGTGTAGCTCCGTTGCGTCTCCTCCTACCCCCGTCTCCTCTGCGTGCAATGCGTTCTCCCTTATTGCGATGAGCGATTCTTTAAGGACGCATAGGAGCGGGATGGTTACGCTCACTATAGCGTCCTCGCTGCTGACCTTCTTGGTGGACTCCTCAAAGATACGCAGTACATCGCATATGTCTGCCATCCATGGCCACTCGTGGTTGGCAAACTGAGGGAGCTGAGTTGGAGGCACGCGTGGATTCATAATCTGGTACTCCATCAATGCTCTCTGCTGCTCACACACCCTGGCCAACATGGAATAGGTGGAATTCCAGCGAGTCGGCAGGTCGCACAACAGCCGATGTTCAGGCAAATGGAGGCGTTGCTGGAGTTTT
>ONZH01024185.1:0-46834 GCA_900303285.1 Rhinella marina
TATACGGATACTAAAATTAGCTATCCCAGACATCTCACTTATTACATGGGAAGAAGCGGGATTAGTTCATGTTCAACAACTGTACCAAGGAAATACCTTACACAATTTCTTAAAACTCTGTGAAGTGTACAATATACCTAAAACAGATGTATATAAATATCTACAAGTAAGAACTGTACTAAATAATTCAACGCTTAAAATCCCCAAAGCTCATTTACAACTGCATATGATACTAAATAACAAAAACTATCTACTAAAGAAAAAAGGTCTATCCTTGATATATTCTCAACTAACGGATACCTATCTGGACACCCACACTACTCATCTTCGCAAATGGGAAAGAGACCTCAAAATTACTATTTAGATGGTACTACACACCATATAGATTAGCTAAAATTTATAGCAACTCTTTGGAACTATATTGGAGAGATTGCGGATATAACGGGACACTCCTACATATATTTTGGGAATGTCCGAAAATAACACAATTCTAGATAAACCTCAAATTCAAAGTATTTGATCCCTTGAGGATTCACACAACTTTCAGACCTGATTTTTACCTATTAAGATTAGGTGTCACTTTGTTAGATAAAAAATATATCACAATAACTCATCATATACTTACCTCTGCCATACAAACTGTTGCCAGCAAGTGGAAGTCTGATTCCATTCCAGAGATTCCTATAGAAGTCAATATTAATTGCAGATTTGAAAAAATGGCTGCAAAAACTGCAACCAATTATAAACAATTTCAAAAACAATGGCTAAACTCAAAATTTATGTCACTTTTGGATGTATAAAGATAATATATAAGTAATGAATAAGTCAAATCTATGACAAATGAATAATGGGATATACAATCTGCTCTTATCATTCTTGTCTCTAAGAAGTATTGTTGGACCCAATTAAATCACCTGTTAAACTTTCTATTATTTCTTAACTATTTCTTTTCTTTTATTATTGTAACTGTGTTCTTCTTACTACATATTCTGAACACTATGTTTCTTTTTATGTTTATCTTTGGCGTGCATAATGTGGTTGGAGGTGAATCTCATATGAAGCCCTGTGTGCCATGCGTATGCACCGTCTCACAATATAGCGGACTAGTAAGCTGATTATGTACCTTGTATACATATTACACTCTTACTGTTTGTTATAAATAATTGAAAAAGCTTCAATAAAAATCTATTGAACGAGAATGTGTGCCTGGATTCTCTAGGTTCTTTGAGGACCCTCCTTCAGACACACCGTTCTACAAACAAGCCTGACATTGGGTAGAGACTGTCTCTTTAATAGTCTTATACCTTATACCCCCTTCTCTAAACTCTTGGGAGTAGCCTCAATTGAGATCAGAGGCCCACTTTTCATTGCATATGACACATTACTTGTTTGCTGTTTTGTTAATGTTTTTGTTTCTGACAAACACAGGTCATCACTAATTCACCTACAGTATATGTTGACTATTGTGTTGGAGGTGTCCTAGAGCCACGGTGCCATCTTTGGGAGGATAAGTACCAGGGGCGTAGCTGTAGGGGGTGCAGAGGTAGCAGTTGCTACCGGGCCCAGGAGCCTGAGGGGGCCCAAAGACCCTTGTGCCGTATAAGAAGACACACAGAACACTAAGGCTACTTTCACACTGGCGGCAGGCCTGATCCGGCAGGTGAAGGGTGCTGCCGGATCAGGCCTGCCGCAGTGACATGTGTGGAGCCGGAACCGCGCTCCGGCCCCACACATGTCACACAGTACATACATATACATAAACATACACACACATATAGACATACAAACACACATACATACTTACATGCTCCCCGGCAGGTCTTCGGAGCGTCAGGACGGCTCACACAGGTCACGATTCCCCACAGCGCCCTCTGCTGGGCGCCTGGTGGAATCGTCATCTGACGATTCCACCAGGCGCCCAGCAGAGGGCGCTGTGGGGAATCGTGACCTGTGTGAGCCGTCCTGACGCTCCGAAGACCTGCCGGGGAGCATGTAAGTATGTATGTGTGTTTGTATGTCTTTATGTGTGTGTATGTTTATGTCTGTATGTGTCTGTGTACCCGGATCCGTAATGGACTCCATTGAAAGTCAATGGAGGGCGGATCCGGTTACCATTATGGTCACACCAGACGGATCCACCCCCATTGACTTGCATTGGGGGTCATTCCGGATCCGTCTTGGTGCGGATGCCTGGACCGGAGAGCAAACCGCAGCATGCTGCGGTTTGTTCTCCGGTCTGAAGACGGAACGGAATGCTTTCAGGAGCATTCCGTTGTCTTCAGTTCAGTTTTGTCCCCATTGACAATGAATGGGGACAAAACTGAAGCGTTTTATTCCGGTATTGAGCCCCTATGACGGAACTCAATACCGGAATTTTAAAACGCTAGTGTGAAAGTAGCCTTAGGGGAGGGGGGCCCAAGCTAAACTCTTACACCAGGGCCCATGAGCCTTTAGCTACGTCCCTGATAAGTACCATATTGTCTCATTTCAACACACTACCTCTATTTACACTTCCTCAGCTGACTCCTTCTCTGGTTGACATAAGGATTGCCTCGTACAATGTTTGTGGCATTAATTCCCAGATATTTACCACACTGAGAGATTGTGCCACCGTTATTTTCTTACAAGAAACACACTTCAAATTTGATCACTACCCTAATCTATCCTTTTCTACTTACTCATAGTGGTAACACCGTGGGGCTAACTCTTTGAATTCCTGCAGGTGAATTAGGCTTCAGAGGCACGTCCCCTTTAGGCTACTAGCGTAGATCCCAGATACTTAATGATTAAGGGGCAAATGGCTTCACAGATCTACACATTCATCAACGTATATGCCCTAAATGTCGGACAGGTTCCCTGGTTTATAAATGTTTTGTCCCTTGCTGACTCATTTAGAGAGGGCATAACTCACAAGCTCTGATACAGGAACACCTACAATCGATGCTAGGGTAAGCTTTTATCTAGAAACCCTCTCCCTGCCTACTCTATCTGACTCCCGCAGACAACTACTGGCAGCCCCCTTTGCTGGAGAGGAATTTTTAATGGCAAAACAATCACCAAAGGGGAAACGCCTGAGCCCCGACAGATTACCAATACTCTATTATTCATCCTTTCAACATCTATTGGTGCTTTATCTATTACCCATCTGTAATCAAGCATTGGCTAACACACCTCTGTCTGCAGATATGACTAGGGTACATATAAAACTGATACCCAAAGAGGGGAAAGACCACACACACACACACACAATACCCCAGTTATCACCTTATTTTGCTCCTCAATCTTAATCTAATTTAATTTAATCTCAATCTTAAACTAATGGGCAAAATGATGGCTAATAGATTATCTGGACTAGGGATGAGCGAACCGAACCGTAACGAACCAGATTCGTTACGAACTTTCCCAAAAGTTCGGTTCGTCACCGAACCGAATTTTGACAAAGTTCGTAACGAATCTGGTTAAAATAACGGCGACGCAAAATATACGCATATTTATTGAGAATGTACGCTAATGCGTACGTATTCCATTAAGTAGCGTACTTTTAACAACGCTACACTGTATGTTCGTTACTTGAGTAGGAATGTTCGCAGACGCAGTATATGAGTACGCTAATGCGTACATATTCAGTTAAGTAGCGTACCTTTGACAACGCTAGACTGTATGTTCGTTACTTGTGTAGGAATGTTTGCGGACGCAGTGCATGCGTACGCTAATGCGTACATATTCATTTAGTTAAGTAGCGTACCTTTGACAACGCTAGACTGTATGTTCGTTATTTGTGCGGGAATGTTCGCATTAGCGTACGCATTAGTGTAGATTCTAAAATATGCGTAGATTTTGCGTCGCCGTTGTTGAAGTCACTTGGATTTTTTCCACTTTTTTCATTGTAATAGCAACTGCAAATAAACGAAACTGTACCCTATCTGACTCCCATTATTGTAGAAGCAATTATTCAGCCGTTATAGCAAGGTTCGTTTTAGGTTCGGTTCGTACGAATCCGAACTTCAAGAAAGTTCGCCGAAGCGAACCGAACCAAACTTTTCAAAAGTTCGCTCATCCCTAATCTGGACTACTACCTCTATTAAAACATAGAGTGGGATTTGTGAGGGGTAGGTAAAATACTGCAAGAGTAATCAACATATTATACCACTCCAAACAAAAATCCACCCCTCTAGTTCTTCTCAGCATGAATGCTGAAAAGGACTTCAACAGGGTCAGATGGTCCTTCATGAGACAAGTGCTTACTGCCTCTATTGTGGTCAATGGGGATCCGTCATCACTGTTTCAGATAAGAAATGGCAGCCAACAAGGGTGCCCTCTATCCCTACTCCTATTTGTTCTCACCCTAGACTACTCCTCCAAGCAGGGTTGCCAACCGTCCAGAAATTTCTGGACAGTCCATAAAAATAGGTGACCTGTGTCCGTGAAAAAAAATGGTTGTGTTTGTGATTTTTTTTGAGGCTGGTGGTACCTGACTAGATTATTTTGGTGGTGACTATCATGATTTTACAGCTCACACTAAATGCTGGTATTGAGTTATTTTCAGTATATTGAGCTATAGACCTGTATTATAATCTTCATAATTCATTATGGTTTTCCAATTTGTCCATAAAAAATGCTGGATGTCCGTGAATTTGGGATAAGTTGTCCAGAAAAAAAGAAAAATTCTGGTTGGCAACCCTGCGTCCCTGATAAGTACCATATTGTCTCATTTCAACACACTACCTCTGTTTACAACTATAAGACCTTGGCACGACCTAAACGATTCAGAGGAATAGCTCTCCCTGACCCAGGAACAGGGCCGGACTGGCCGTCTGGCACTTCTGGCAAATGCCAGAAGGGCCGCTGCCCTCCGTGGGCCGGTCCAGTCCACCCTTGCAGGGCCACACCGCCAATTAGGCAGGTGCGGCGCGGCCCTGCGCATAATTGCGGGCGTCGGCGGGGCAGAGGGAGATGAGCGCTTCCATTGTGGAAGCGCTCATCTCCATAGTCATCTGTATCGCCGTCCTCAGGACGGCGATACAGATGCCTGTATTGTACTGCGGGGCAGGGGAGGGAGAGGCGTCTCCCCTGCCCGTTCCTCTGATAGGCTGCAGGCACTAGGCCTGCAGCCTATCAGAGGCCGGCTCAGGCGGCGCGATGACGTCATCGCGCTGCCTGAGCCGTACAGAGCGGGACACAGGCCGGAAGAGGCCTCATCGCATCGCTGCTGGAGGTAAGTATAAGTGTTTTTTTTTTTTTTTATTGTAGCACCGACCGGAGCTCTATTGGGGGCACATGGGGGCATTTTACTGGCACATGGGGGCATTTTACTGGCACAATGGGGGCATTTTTATGGGCACTGGGGGCATTTTTACTGGCACATGGGGGCATTTTTACTGCACTGGGGCATTTTTACTGGCACATGGGGCACTGGGGGCATTTTTACGGGCACTGGGGGCATTTTTACGGGCACAATGGGGCACTGGGGGCATTATTACTGGCACTGGGGGCATTTTTATGGGCACATGGGGCACTTTTACTGGCACTGGGGCATTTTTACTGGCACATGGGGCACTGGGGGTATTTTTACTGGCACATGGGGGCATTTTTACTGACACAATGGGGCATTTTTACTGGCACATGGGGGCATTTTTACTGGCACATGGGGGCATTTTTACTGGCACTGGGGGCATTATTATAGGCACTGGGGGCATTTTTACTGGCTCATGGGGCACTGGGGGCATTTCTTACTGGCACTGGGGGCATTTCTTACTGGCACATAATTTGGGGGGCATCTATGGGTGGGGAGCACTTCTTACTGGCACATTATTGGGGTGAAATTTTGGGGGCACTTCTTACTGGCACGTTGGAAGCATTATTACTTCTGGGGCACAGTGGGGACATTAGTACTGTTGGGGGCACTATTACTGACAAGTGCACTCTGGCAGAGAATTATTAGTTGGGACTTTGGGGGGCACTATTACTGTGGGGAGCACTATTACTGTGGGGGAACCCTGGCACAGCATCAGCGCAGTTATTTCTGGGGGACGTTATGTTCACACCATTACGGGACACTATTTGCTGGGCGCAGTTATTTTAGGACACTGTGTGCCAATAATTATTGAAGGGCACTATCTGTGTGGTACTAGTGGTACAGTACTGGGGGTGGTAGGATGATTTGTCCATAAGATGGGAGGATGATGGAAAAGTAGTAAACTAAGATTTTTTTTCTGTCAAACTGCAGAGATGAGAAATGGCTGAAAAATGGCGTCTGGTCTGAAAGGAGAAAATGAGGAAAGAAAAGATCTACATCAGAGGAGACGTCACTGGATGTAAGAGGTATAGAGCGCTGTATTATACTGGATGTAAGAGGTATGAGGGGCTGTATTATACTGGATGTAAGAGGTATGAGGCGCTGTATTATACTGGATATACGAGGTATGAGGCGCTGTATTATACTGGATGTAAGAGGTATGAGGCGCTGTATTATACTGGATGTAAGAGGTATGAGGCGCTGTATTATACTGGATGTAAGAGGTATGAGGCGCTGTATTATACTGGATGTAAGAGGTATGAGGCGCTGTATTAGGCTACATTCACACGAACATTGTGTTTTGCGGTCTGCAAATTGCGGATCCGCAAAAAAAGGATGATGTTCCGTATGGCATCCGTCTTTTTTGCAGATCCACTGTAACAATGCCTATCCTTGTCCGCAAAATATGCAGATCGGAGGCCGCAAAAACAACTGTGGTGTGAATGTAGCCTTACCCTGTATGTTCTGTAGTGATATATGTAATGTTAGGAGGGAAAAGGTTAGTTTACACAGGGTGATGTGCGCCCGACAGATTGGATCTTTTGTACAAACCAAAAGATCCAATCAGCCGACGAACAAGCGTTTTACCTGTTCGTCGGCTGATTAGGGCCACTTTTACACGGGCCGATTATCGGCACTAGCGTTCCTAGGAGCGCTTTTTCGGCCGATAATTGGCCCGTGTAAAAGGACCTTTACACATCAATCTGTGTAATAGGGCCACTGATGAACTGAAAGACTTTTGACATGTCACAGAGACATATCAAAAGTTTTGATCAGTCCGGGTCTGAGTTCTAGACCCGTACCCTATCAGGAGATATAGCTTTTCCATCTCTCTCTGCAGGGGACGGTTTACCTTGTTTGGTGTGGTTTACGTTTATTAAATTATTATATTTTAATAATTTTTAGGGCCTCTAAAAGGGTTGGCTGTGACTTTAAAAAGTCGAGGCATGTGGGCCTCTTTGATTTCAAAATGCCAGGGCTGAATTTCAGTCCCAGTCCGGCCCTGCCCAGGAACATATGGCAAAGCGGTATAGACTTGTTGAGGGCCCCACCGCATAAATCCTGGGTGTCCATAGAACAAACACTGGTGGGATCCACCTTCTGGTCCCTACTGCTGGGGCATAGAACCCTCTCAATGCCACCTGCCAATGTTAATCCCTTGATTAAGGCCACTCTTAGTGGAAATGGTTTCAAACCACCCATTGTACAGGATATTTTCCACTTAGTCCAGGAGAGACTACCATCCTCTAAGAGGAATTCCATTCTACATATGGGCAAATCTATATCATGATGAACATACCGTGAGTATAGAGGAGATGGGGTCACTATACTGCATGCAAAGATCTCAATTCAGGGGCGTAGCTATAGGGGGTGCAGAGGTAGCAGTCGCTACCGGGCCCAGGAGCCTGAGGGGGCCCAAAGATCCTTGTGTCACATAAGAAGACACACAGAGAACTAAGGGAAGGGGGGCCCAAGCTGAACTCTTGCACCAGGGCCCATGAGCCTTTAGCTACGCCCCTGTCTCAATTCCCTTTATTCCTCTTTCTTAGATCTTACTTGACTCAACATATTGAGAGAGGTAGCTTGACTCACCCACCGGTCTGGTTTGAGAAACTGATTAGCAGCATCTCATCCTCTCTGGCTTTGGTGGTTATTCCAACCTTCATTAGATTGTGGGAGAAAGATCTTTTGCGTGACTTCACCACTGCTGAATTGAACTCCTTGCTTCTATACCTGCACACATCTTCAAGATGTGTCAGTATCCATTAAAAGGGATACAGATTCAAAGCAGATGTTATAAGACCCCTGATAAAACCTGCCTATATTCTGCCTTCGACACTTGCTGGAGGTGCCTAAAAGATTGGGGATCTTTCATACGCTGTTCCCTTATATCGAACTGGTGAGAACAGATCTTTAGACTTAGCAACCAAATCTGTGGCACTGGGGTTCCTGCCTCCACTGCTACAGCTCTTTTGGGACTATACCCTTCCTTGACTACAGGCAATCATATCTGCTTATTAAAGCATCTTATTGCTGCAGCTCGTTTCTTAGTTCTGAAATATTGTCTACAGACCTACTGTAACAATTCAGGTAATGTGGACTCACTGTGTTACCTACCAGCAGGAGTAGGAAACGGCTGGCCAGGCAGGACGAGCTGCAGAAGCTGAACTTGAGTAGCAGAGCCGGGATTGTGCAGGCGTGGCAGTAGCAGGACTTGAATAGCAGAGCTGTGGTAGTAGCAGAACTTGAAGTAGCAGAGCCGGGATTGTGTAGGCGTGGCAGTAGCAGGACTTGAATAGCAGAGCTGTGGTAGTAGCAGGGTCGACAGTCCGGGTCATACACAGGAGGGCAGCGAGGTACCAGAGAATAGACAGAGGCGTAGTCAGGAACAAGCAAATGGTCGAGGCGGGCAGCACAGGTTCAGGTCAGCAAACAGAGTCGGCAACTGGAGGATCAACGAGGTACCACAGGATCAGGCAGGAACTTAGAAGGCAGGAACAGGCACGGGTCATACACGGAGTAACAACACAGGAGACAATAGCACACCTTCGCTATGGAACAAACCACAATATTGCTCAGGCATCTGAGAGTGGGTGGGGCTGCCTTAAATAGCTGATCTTGGTCCAGGACAGGTGGAGGACAGATTTCAGGTGCACACACTGCGTGTATAAGAAGCAGAGAGAGCCGGCGCCCGCCCCCTATGGGACACAGCCGGAGTAGCCCTGGCGGATGAGACAACATGGCGGTATCCAGATGGAGCATGGACAGGAATCATGCGACGGTGAGTGCTGGGAATAGTAGTACGCCGGCAGCTGGCAACCACCGGCGTTACACCTACTCACAGTAGAATAGTGGAAATTGAAAGATGATTAGATTTGTCGTTTTAAGGAGATCTCCTCATGGGAGATGCGAGGTAACCATAGATTTGGCAGGCTTGGAAGTTATACAGACAAACTGGGGCACACACTTAGTTTAAATTGCGAACATTTGTTTCACATCCCAATCTGCCCTTGGCATACATCCCTGGGATGAAACCATGATGATGATTAGAGATAAGCGAATCTATTTGCAGCTTCGTATATTTGTTACAAACCTTCATTATTTCCAACACCGAAGTGAATCAGAATCTTTTCAGATTTGCTTTGGACGAATCTTCTTAAATGTCCTTAAATCTTTGTACACTACCGCTACGTACGCATCTGATAATTTGTACGCTAATGCTACACATCTGATAATTTGTACGTATTAAGTTAAGAAGCGTACCTTTAACAATGCTAGGCTGAATGTTCGTTATTTGTGCGGGAATGTTCTCAGTGTATGGGTACGCTCATGCATATGTATTCAGTTAAGTAGCGTACTTTTAACAACGCTTAGACTGTATGTTCGTTATTTGTGCGGGAATGTTTGCAGAACACAACCAGAATAACAAATATTTTTTAACGCAACTTTGACTGAATAAATTCTTATCCAAAGCGAATCTATTTAAAAATTCGGCGAATATTCGCCGAAGTGAATCTTTGAAGATTCGCTCATCTCTAATGATGATTGATGAGCTGTGAGGTGCTATGGGACTGTTAGATTCTCACTGTTCAAATGCATCAGTGCCCTAACATGATGACTTTCTTTACCTAACTATATATTCCTGACCTGATGTATTGGTGAAATGGTAATTTTAGTTGAGACTTGTTAATTTGCTTATTTGCCTGTAAGATTATCTGACCAATATCTGTCCAAACAGGCCAATAGTTGCTGTGTATAAAAAAAAAGATCTGTGTGTGTAATTGGCCATCTGACCAATGATTGGTCAGAAAATCTGTCAGATCATCTGTTGATGTAATACAATAATGTAATGTTATGGCTAGTGTTGAGCGAATTGAAGTTCATGAAGTGGACTGCGATCCTAATTTCAGGAAACTTTGGATTTGCTGCAAAGCCGAATTTCCTTGTGCTTTGTGGTAAAGAATCAATTTTCTCTGAAATGGTGGTAAAAATAAAAAAAAAATCATTCTTACCTCCAATACATCTATTTGTGCGCAAAGAGGCTGCAGCGGCCATCTTGCTTTAGGATCCAGCACAAAAATCCTGTGTGCGGTGATGTATGACGTCACCACGCCGGGCGCCGTGATAACATCATCACACAAAGTGCAAGATTTCTCCCTGGACCTTCAAGCAAGGTGGCCGCGGCGGCATCTTTGTGATCAAATGCATGAGGTAATTACAATTTCATTTTTATTTTTAATTAGCAAGCAGCAAGCACTAAAATGCTTTAATATGGATCTGAGATATCGCGATCAGCGATGAACATGGCATCTAAGGGGTTTAATGACGGGGACGACGCGATCAACTTTCCCTGTAATTGCGCACACTATTTACACAGAAAGGCGCTTTGTGACAAAGTAATCCGTCATTAAGCGAATTTGTTTGTAAAATTCGCTGAAGCAGCTGAATCTAATTTTTGAGAACTTGGCTCATCACTAGTTATGCCTGATCTGTGCTACTAAGTTGGTAGCACTAACTTGCATTGCTGAACTGAAGATGTGTGTCCTATACTCTTTTATTGGCCCAAACTTTACCTGTGTGTGCTTTTTGATTTCCTGCACAAATCGGTGAGAAACAACATATGGCATGCTCCATCGCATGTGGTATAAAGAAGGTGCCACATAGGTGATTGGGGCATAGCCATATTCTTGACCTAACCCCTTGTCTTCAGCCAGAGGTGTAATTTGACCAGCATGCCCTTTCTATAATACCAGTGACTTCTTATGTGGCACAAGGGTCTTTGGGCCCCCTCAGACTCCTGGGCCTGGTAGCGACTGCTACCTCTGCACCTATAGCTACGCCCCTTCAGGTGATGGAGGACGTGTGGGAACTCTGGGCACACTGCGCTGACATGTCCATATATCTTAACATGCAATATACAAAGTTCTGTTCAGTTAAATCAGGAAGGTCTACTGGTACATGAGGAAATGCATTGGTTGAATAATAGATGCTACATGGATGTTACTTTATTTTTTCTCCAATACAGCTCTTTCAAGTTGCAACAAAAAAAAATCAAACCTGACAACTTATGCAGAAATACCTCATCCATTTCTTTACTACTACATAGCTACATATTTAGGCGCCTGGAATAGCTTAGACACATCACCAGCAGGCTAGGGTTATATGTTCAGGTTGATGCAGCTTGTGAAGCTGAAACCAGTTATAGATAAAAGGGGTTGCCCAGGATTATAAAATATGGCTGCAATTTTCCAAGGTTGTGTGGGGTATTGTAGCTCAGCCCCTTCCACTATAATGCAGGTGAGCAGTAATATCAGACACAAAATGGGGTCAGGTGGGTGCAGTTTCTGGAAGAACACATCCATGATTTTCTGTTGCTGGACAAACCCCTTTTTTTGAGGACGGCATTGTCACATCGCTCTATTTCAAGGGGCCACAAAATTTTCAAAAGTGTCAATCGGAGCTCATTTGCATCAGCCTATTACACAGGCCAATAGCAAAGTGACTGGGAAGGAATTATCACTACCGCAGTCATTCCTCCTTCATTTAGTTATTGATTATCGATAGCACATCCCTGATGGCATAGTGAGATGATGTGATGATTTCTTTTTTTTTATTTGTATTTTAATAATTGTTTTATTACTTATTTTTAAAATATATTTTTGCCACATAATATGTCCCCCAAGAGGTCATAAAAAGACTGTTGGGTGGGAAAATGAACACTCTATTATTTTTGCACTTTTTTTCTTTGTATTTTATTTTATTTTTTTTTAATTTTCCATTATGTTTTTTTAAATATATTTTTAGATCTGTAGACTATTGACTGTTGATATTCTCCAGCCATATTGCTTCTTGAATGTGTGTTATAAATATATTCCTTGACTTGTATATCACATACTTTTATGGTTGATTGTTGCTGGTCTAAGAAAATAAATCAAAAAATAATCTGGTCCAGATTTAGTTTACAATCCTGGTTCCTATGAAAGTAAGTATGGAGTGCATCTGCTCCATATATCACAACTTTTATACTGAGGAAGCAGCAAGTAGGCTCCGAAATTTGTTTGGCGACATAGATGGCTGTACTTTGATTTCAGCTATAACTATATTGCTTCTATATCTACGTATATTGCAAGCATACAGTACCAACCTGAGAAAATACTGCAATACAATCACAAGCCATGGCCGCTCCAATGTAACTACCACCATGCACACAAAGCCACTGAGAAACAGATTTCAAGTGATGTATATGCTCAACACAGGTCAACCTGTTAAGGTCCTTTTACACGGAAAGATAAATCGTATTAGCGATCGTAGATGAACGATCGAACGATGCAATGTAAATACCGTTTACACTGAAAGAGAAGTCGTTCACAATCTTCGTACTTTCGGTCGTTTTATAATCGTTATTATGATCGTTCCTTGCTCCTTGCCATAAGCATTACCATTACCATCTGCCAACGACTAAACGATTTTCGTTTAAACTGGAAGATTTTCGAACGATGAACGATTAATTTATTGGCAGGACAAAAGATGCGATCAACGAGAAGCGAACGAAATCTCGTTCGTCGTTAAATCGTTACCCGTGTTTATACACAACAATAATCGTGCAAATCCGAACGTTTGAATGATTATTTGAACGATAATCGGCTCGTGTAAAAGGGCCTTAAGTGACTGGTTGAGAAGCGCTTTTAAGCGCACACATGCTATTATCATTGAGAGTGCTATTGAATTCTCCTATGAAGGACACAGTGTTAGATCAAGAGACTTTCATTATTGACCAGTGCATACTGTACCTATGTGTACTAACTGGCTGACTTGCTGACATGCAAATCATTTTAGATCACAATGTGACACTGATCAATCTAGGAGTTAGTACAAACTGTTATATTGCAATATTGGTATTAATCACTTCATAGGTCCATTCATGACCACATATAGCCCTGTTTGCATGGAATTCAATTATACAATATACAGACAGTTGCCATATAGGTGAGGGCCCAGCTTTAGAGTTATATTAGAGTACAGTAAGACTAGATTTTATTGGTATTTTATCACAAGTTTTTATTCAATTTTCTTTCTATTATTTTTGTTTGTGTACATTTCTAAGAATACTTCTACTACCTTCTAGACTATTAGCTAGGCTATCATTTTATATTTTGCATTATCTGTTATTTATACCTTTGGCAATTCAATATATATTTGCATAAAGTTACATTACATGTTAACAAAAGATTACATTGTGTTATCCTAATGACCTTATCTATTGGACTCATTTTTCAATACTGTAGATCTTACTTTAATTTACTAGCACTCAGGTAGACAAAGAGTTTTAACACAATGGGAGGATTTTTACTTGTGTTTCATATGCCGGTCTTAAGACTGTATTAAATACAGCTGTGATGGCTAACCTCCGGCACTCCAGCTGTGGTAAAACTACAACTCCCAAGATGCACACTTGCTTGGCTGTTCTCAGAACTCCATAGAAATGAATGGAGCATGCTGGGAGTCTTAGTTTCACCACAGCTGGAGTGCTGGAGGTTAGCCATCACTGACATACAGTGATGTAGCAGGCGATTGTCGGGAAGGAAGTGTTCCTTCTGGGCAATCGCCTGCTAGTTAGTGGAGGAGACTGCTGCTATTACATGCAGCGATCTTCTCCATAGTATAGGGAGGAGTGATTGCTATTGCCATCGTTCATCCCCATACTGAATAGTTGTTTGCTGGCAGCAGAGCGTGATTACAAAGTGCGATCTGCTGCTGGCAAACAATAATTTTTAAGGACGCTTAAACGCTCGTTCATCAGGTAATCGGCAGCAGTATTACACTGCCAGATCATCGCTAATAAACGTTGGACTATCTGCCAGTCTAATACAGCCTTTCGCTTAACGTTATGTGAGGAGAGAGATATGCTAAATTTATTAAGAGGCACTTAATCTTGGACATAATGAGGGACATTTACAAAGCCATTTATGCCACTATTGTGACTATTAACACGCAAGCCATATGTGCTCCTAATTTGCGACCTTGTAGGCTTCTCACCACTTTTTTCAACTCTTCCCATTACTGAGATATTATATAAGAGATAGATGAAATGTTAAAATGCCATTTTATTGAAGCAACATTGTTTATATAATTGTAAGAACCATTTAACACATTTAAAATACATTTCCAAAACATGAATTGTAAAAATCTTATTTGCATTTTAGTAAAATATCTCCTAACACTAGTAACATTTGCCCTGTGTTCTAGAGGGATTATGATACAGTCCACTGACACATTATATATTGATAAATGTAGCTTTTTGAGGGTGCGTTTTTACATTCTGTTTTTTTTCTCACAGTAAAAAAGGGCAACAAAAAATGCAATGTAAAAAAGGCATGTGATGTTACAGTGATTGCAGATTTTACAAGTGACACCAGAAAAAAACGTTTCACCTCTAAAAATTGCATGGGCAAATTCCATATGACAAAACCAGGACAATCGCGGTAAAAACACATTGGGGAAGGTTTATCAAAACCAGTTTTCTACACCAGTCTTGATATCCCCTGTGCTCCCAGATGATGCACCTAATTTATGGCGTCCTCATAAATTAGGCACATCTTCCAGCAGTCCATGAGTTTAAACTCTAATCTAGGACAATGTAGTGCTGCCATAGATTTCTGTTTAGGCCATAAAACTGGTGTAAATGAAGATAAATGTGTTGAGTTGCCAGGCCCCGTGCCCTAACCACACCCTTTTTTGGAAAGCAGCGAGAGTGATGTACAAACACACTTGCAACTATACTTTGTGGCGTTTGTACATTCATTTTTTTGGCATAGGTAGGTCATAAATCTCCTCTAAAAATGCAACCTGTAAACCTAGCCTAAGTGTTAATCTGCTATCAACATCAGCACCATGTTGCTACTGCAGTTGGATGGCTACTATTTCAAAATGCAATGATAGTGATTCTCACAGTTTCTTATTCATTTTCTTAGATTTGTAGGGTGTTCATGGTCCAAAAAGTCTCCTAGAGTTTGATTCCAAAGACCAGAGCTGGATTTTGAGAAGGGCAAAAGGTGCAACTGTCTAGGAAACTCTACTCTTTACTCTCTACTCAGCATTTTTCAGATTCATCCAATTGCAAAACATTGGAGTTGGTGGGTTCAGAATAGACATATGTGTTTAGTGGTGTTTTTTTCACTTTTGCTGAGGCACTTTTTTGTACCTTCTGTTTTTGGTACCCATTTTGCAGTAAAACACCAGCTCCAAATGTTAGCAGAAAGTGTAGTATGCTGGGTTAGTGAGTATATGCAAACAGTTATATAATGTTTTATAATGTTATGCTATGTATTGTCATGCAATGTATTGCAACCAGCATAGCCATGTATGGATGGCACACCCAGGAATAAAAAACCCTGGGTAAGCTCTTTGCAGGAGGTTAAAGGGCTTCTCCTCAGGATAGGTCATCAATATCAGATCGGCGGGGGTCCGACACCCGACACCCCCGCCGATCAGCTGTTTGAAGAGGAGGCACGCGATCCTCCCCATTGAAATGAATGGGGTGGTTAGGTGTATTTACACCTACTCACCACTACCCCCATTACGGCCAGCATGTAAACAGTGAAGAGGAGGCACTGCTGGTACGGCACGCGCCTCCTCTTCAAACAGCTGATCGGCGTTTAACTTCGAGAACCCCTTTAAGTGAGGATCTAATATCCACCTCCAACTCAGTTAGTGAATCCAGACTAGAGTTCAGAAAGGAAGGAAGCAGCCACCTATACTCCCTGTTCTCAATTCCAGGAAAGCTACAGAGACAGAACCACAAAAGAGAAAGAGAGGAATATAAAGGAGAACTTTGAATCTGCATGCCCAGTAATAGGAGTCAGCAAGGTAACCTGCTGCTGCAGAAATGATGACTTTGCTGCAGTGAGGGACACCATTAAAACACCCTTCATACTTGGACATGTCCTGGACACGTCCGTCAAAACCCTGTAACCCACAATGTAAGAGTACTATTACCCGCCATAGATTCTGTTGGAAGAGACTTTAGCAAGATAATGTACAAAGAGGGCCATAACTCCCATCCTTGCCTAAATCGATACACTGTTATCTGGGAGAGAATTGCACTCTGTACAGTTGGACTTCGTTTTGCTATAACTGGATGAAAGTCCTATTTTGGACTACAGTAAAGAGAGACATTAATTCTTCTACCACTGGTCTGGTGTTCTGACTCCTACACCATATGCTTGTCATGGCATTCTACACACCCTGCCTTGCACCTATCCAAATACCTAACATGAAGGTGAAGAGCATGCAGTGATCACCTTCACACTATGAGGATGAGAGATGGCTACAGCTGCATTGTTTCTGGGCAGCAGAGTGTTGTTCACACAACATGATCTGCTGCCCATAAACAACTAGTGTTCCGCTCGTTCATCAGGTGATCTGCGGCATTCTAGATGGGCAGATAATCGGGAATGAACGTTTGTAGGAATGTTTTTTCCCAATAATCTGAACAATTTGGCAGTCTAAACGAGACATAAGTGACGATTCAGTATAAAGGTTTTTGAACTCTGGTCTTAGTATTTGTTTTTGTAAATTAATCATTATAAGTTTTGGCATAACAGCTTTTGCAATGTTCCGTGAGCTTCCAGCTGTTCATTCTGACCTTGCAGCAAATATTTGTTAACAAACATTTGAGTAACATGCTGTAAAAACAGTTTTGAGTGCATTATTACTTTATTACTAGGATTCTGTCACCAAGGCCTTGAGCATGCTACTGCATAGAGATGAAATTCAGCACCAGCAGTTCTCTGTGGAGCCCTACTGTACCCCCATATGCCTCTGACTTCATACAGATTAAAAGCAGATCAAAAATATAAAAAGATTGTGCCATGTTCCATTGAACCTCATGTTACAGTTATTCTTCCCAAGAAGCACTTAGAATATCTTTGTAGTGCAGCACTGTATCTAGATGTAGGAAATCCATCTGTCTCCTTATGGCTCAAATTAGCTCTGAATTAAATAAGACGCTCTCGCACATGTTCCCTGAAGCTCACCTTAAATTGAAAACTAATATGCTTCTGATTGATTGCCACATTGGTGTTTAGGTTCTGGTGCAATGACATGTCATTGGTGATTGGAAAATAAGTAAGAATATTACACACTTTATTATCCTTTAATTTTGGTGAGCTTGTAAGTTTGTTTTTTATTGCATACAATGCTCTATATATAACACTTATCAGTAATAAGTGTTGCTTGGCTCTCCATTGTATTGCTGGGTGTGCATTGTACCGACTTCCTATGGATCTGTGCCCCTTCGTTTCTGCAGTCGACGAGCTTTCAGTACCTGTACCCCATCAATCAAACTTCTGAGATGTCACTATCACATATTAAATATTAAAAGTTTTATGAAATGACCGTTACACCTTATCTTTTCTGCATGTCTTAACATATATTTGGATGCCCTGCATCTAGAGTACTTTATCCACTCAGTTGGTTCCAACTATCAACTACATACTGTATAAGGCTACTTTCACACTAGCGTTTTTAAATTCCGGTATTGAGTTCCGTCATAGGGGCTTAATACCGGAAAAAAAGCGCTTCAGTTTTGTCCCCATTAATTGTCAATGGGGACAAAACTGAACTGAAGACAACGGAATGCTCCTGAAAGCATTCCATTCCGTCTTCAGACCGGAGAACAAACTGCAGCATGCTGCGGTTTTCTCTCCCGTCCAGGCATCCGCACCAAGACAGATCCGGAATGACCCCCAATGCAAGTCAATGGGGACGGATCCGTTTGGTGTGACACACCAGTAAGGGATCTGTCCTCCATTGAGGTATGACGTTTCCCCACTGCGCCCAGCAGAGGGCGCTGTGGGGAATCGTCATCACTGCGCGCAGGAGGCGCGTGAAGATGTGCTGCCGGCATCCCGGGCTGGAGTATGTAAGTATGTATGTGTTTGTGTGTATGTGTGTGTATGTATGTTCTCTGTGTATGTGTCAACATGTGTAGGGCCGGAGCGCTGCTCCGGCTCCACACATGTGTCAGCGGCAGTACGGATCCGTCGGCACCCTTTAGGTTCCCGGATCCGTGCTGCTCTAGTGTGAAAGTAGCCTTAGACGTAATCTCACCATCGTCATTAGTAGTTCTCATACTTGTAACATTCAGCTAAAAGGTAATGAATGCTTTCTTTTGAGGCATTAAAATTCCCTTGCAACTGCCTGAAAGAGGCTTACAGAAATTAATATGCTTGCTGCTGATACAATCCCATTAACCCCTTCAGGATCAGGACCAGACTGTTTTCTGTTTTTTCATTTTTTCCCAGAGCCATAACTAGAGTTGATCAAACGTGCTCGTAACGAGCACTGTAGTGCTCGGATCCCCTGCGCTCGCATGCCCGCAGGCATCCGGATCCGTCCTCACCTGACTGTAAGTCAATGGGGGCAGATCCGTTTGGTATGACACACACTAGTGTGTGATACCAAACGGATCCGTGCCCATTGACTTACAGGCAGGTGAGGACGGATCCGGATGGCTGCGCAGCGGAGCGCAGGGGATCCGAGCAGTACAGTGCTCGTTACGAGCACGTTCGATCAACTCTAGCCATAACGTTTTATTTTTATATTCATATAGCCATAGGAGGATTTGTTTTTTTGCAGGACTTGTACTTTTTAATGGCACCATTTACTGTTGCATACAATGTAGTGGGAAGCTGGAACGAATATTTAAATGGGGTGGAATTAGAAAAAAAACACAATTCTGACACAGTTTTATGGGTTTTGTTTTTACAGCCTTTCTTATGTGGTAAAACTGACCTGTGCCCTTCATTCTCTGGGTCGTTATGATTACAACCATACCAAATTTATATTGTTTTTCTTGCATTTTATTACGGGGGAAAAAATAAAACTTTGGAAAAAATACTTTTTTTTTTTTTTTTTTGCATAACCATATTCTGACCCCCATAACTTTTTAAAAATGATACCATTTTAGAGTGTGTATAACTTTTTGATCACTTTTCATTCACTTTTTGCATGCAGCTATGCCCATGATGTTTATTTTTTTATTGTTTTATTTATTGCGTGAATATAACAGAGCACCCGGCCTGACCTTCGCATAGCATTATATTGATTTATGATCCTCTTTCACACTAGCGGCAGTCCGGATCCGGCAGGTGAAGAGTGCCGTCGGATCCGGACTGCCACAGGGACATGTGTGGGGCCGGGAACTGCGTTCCGGCTCCACACATGTCATACAGTACCATATACAGACATACACACACATACACACAAACACATGCATACTTACATACTCCAGGCAGGCAGGCCGCACGTCTTCACGCCCAGGAGGTGCGCAGCTATGACGATTCCCCACAGCGCCCTCTGTTGGGCGCTGTATGGAATCGTCATAGCGGCGCGCCTCCTGGGCATGAAGACGTGCGGCCTGCCTGCCTGGAGTATGTAACTATGTATGTGTTTGTGTGTATGTGTGTGTATGTCTGTATGTATGTCTGTATGTATGTCTGTATGTGTAGGTGACGGATCCGGAATGACCCCCAATGCAAGTCAATGGAGGGCGGATCCGTTTACCATTGTGGTCACACCAGACGGATCCGTCCCCATTGACTTGCATTGGGGGTCATTCCGGATCCGTCTTGGTGCGGATGCCTGGACCGGAGAGAAAACCGCAGCATGCTGCGGTTTTTTCTCCGGTCTGAAGACGGAACGGAATGCTTTCAGGAGCATTCCGTTGTCTTCAGTTCAGTTTTGTCCCCATTGACAATGAATGGGGACAAAACTGAAGCGTTTTTTTTTCCGGTATTGAGCCTCTATGACGGAACTCAATACCGGAATTTAAAAACGCTAGTGTGAAAGTAGCCTAACACTGACATAATGCTGTCATTGTTATCTAATACATTCCAAAACTGTAAGGGTTACATAGCATCATAAATCAATATAATGCTATGCGACCCTGCAGTGCTAGAAGGTCAGACCGGGTGCTCTGTTATAATCATGCACCGAGTCCGGATGGTGCAACTCGCTCATGTGAAAGCAGCCTATCGCAAGGAACAGCTCCCCTGATCAGAACTAGGGGCAGCCATTCCAGCCCCAGAAGCATTGCACTTCTGGGTTTTTGGCTCTCAGATGTCATGGTCACATTTGACCATGGCACCTAAAGGGTTAAATATCTGACCACTGTCTCACCAATTGCAAACATTAGCTGTGGGTGTCTGCGGTTTAAATCAGGAGGCTTCCGGCAGCTATGGCGCCTGCTGCACTTGCGAGCGGGCACTATATTTAGATGTTCGACTTTCACCGTAAATTTACTGTGGGCAGTCAGGAAGGACTTAAGATAAATGGAAAGGATTTTCATTCAAGGGGTATTCCCATCACATAGAATGGGGGCATATCGCTAGCATATGCCTCCATTGTCTGAAAGGTGTGGATCCCACTTCTGGGGCCCGCACCAACAAGGAGAACGTAGCGGCGAGAGTTGTGGCTGGAGAATCCCGGGTTTCCCGGTGTCCGTCCACCACCAAGCGCTGCTCCCATATAAGTGAACGGATGCGCACCGCGCACACGTGGCCCCTGCTCCCATTCATTCCTATGGGACAGACGGAAATAGCCGAGCGCAGTGAGCCCTCCATTCCTTTCCCTGCTCCGTTCTCGTTGTAGGTGCAGGTCACACTGTCTGATTTTAAAGGAACACTCTGAGAAAAGTGAAAGGCTTGAGGAGTATGTGACACAGAGGCTCAAAGAACACCAAGAAGAGAATCTTTGATATTTGCAGTGAAGGGCTAGAATTTCATTTTATGACTT
Source organism: Rhinella marina (assembly GCA_900303285.1). Classification (NCBI taxonomy): domain Eukaryota; kingdom Metazoa; phylum Chordata; class Amphibia; order Anura; family Bufonidae; genus Rhinella; species Rhinella marina. Next base: position 21,092 of record ONZH01024185.1, read on the forward strand.
AATAACCTTTAAAAATACTTTAGAAATGGTGTAAGGGATTTATCATAACAGTAGATGACATTAACCAACTTAGTGTTTCTTTGAGGTCCATTTCAAAAAGGTTTCATAGTTGTATAATACAAATAAAAGCTTTTATCTCAACATACAAATTAAAGTGTAATTTAAACTTAAAGGTATATTATCAAGGGAGGAAAATCAGTCCTGGTCATGTGACACATTGTGGAGCCCAGTTTATAAGGGGCATTCTATTACTTAGTTTGCATATAAAGCACTAAATCTGGCCATATACATTAGGTAAGGCTAGTTTCACACTAGCGTTTATATATTCCGGTATTGAGCTCCGTCATAGGGGCTCAATACCGGAATAAAACGCTTCAGTTTTGTCCCCATTCATTGTCAATGGGGACAAAACTGAACTGAAGACAACGGAATGCTCCTGAAAGCATTCCGTTCAGTCTTCAGACCGGAGAGCAAACCGCAACATGTTGCGGTTTGCTCTCCGTACTAGTTATCCGCACCTAAACGGATCCGGAATGACCCCCAATGCAAGTCAATGGGGACGGATCTGTTTGGTGTGGACACACTTGTAAACGGATCCGTCCTCCATTGACTTTCAATAGAGGTTATTCCGGATCCGTTTAAAAGCTAATACAACCGGATCCGGAATTACGGATCCACAAGGTTGTATTACTCAGTACGGATCCGGCGGGTCCCTTCACCCGCCGGATCCGTACTAACGCTAGTGTGGAAGTAGCCTAACTATCCAACCCCCATACAGAAGACTGATCAGTTCAGCCAAGCATGAATGTTTACTGAGAGAGAAGAAGTAAAAAGGCTTCTCCGCTGGCAGTGGCTTATCTCATCGAGAACAAAGGTATCTGGCACTTGACATCCTTCATATCTACCTTGACATCTACTTTCAGGGGAGAGTCAGTAGGCTCCCAAACAAATTAGATGGTTGGCAGGTCCCACTGAAATCAGCAGAATCACACAAAATTTATCCAACTTAAGCTAATGAATTTTATAGCTCATAGTTACTGGTTCACACATTTTTCCAGTTTTTTTGTTTTTTGTTTTCTCCAAAAAGCTGTAAATTTCATTTGTTTTCCATTGTTTTTTTTTACGATTATTTTACAATTTTGTAACATGCATAATTTTTTCAGACAGTTTTAAAGTCTTGTAGAGAAGACTCAAAATGAACCATTATTAGGTCATATAAAGTGGTTAAATCTATGCACTGAGCATTAGCAACATGTAAGCGAATAATAGAAAAGCTAATTCCGCAGCACAGTAAAGTGTGAGTTAATATGGAAAATATCAGCTTGAGCTTGGCTTTCAACTTTTCACTTTCTATTCATTGCTATTGCCTAGCGGTATTTTCCACAATGCCATCATGAATGTTAATGATGTAATGGTTAGGTCGGAATTCCAGAAGAAGAATGTTGTCCTATGTTGTCCTAAGTCCTACACAATAGTATCTTTTCCTTCATCTCTGGTTAAAACACCAATTCCTTTGGAACTTCCCAGGGAAATTCATCTCTGCCAAAATGACCATAGCATGCTGTGCTCTGGTATATTGGCTTCTTCAAATCAAGATCCCTGTAGAAAGATATGAAATGTACATATCAAAAGACTGCTGTATCTCCATATATTTCAGCTTCTTCTTTTGTGTGTGTGTGTATATGTACAGCGCTATGGAATGAATGGTGCTTTAATAATAAATAATAATAGTGATAGATAGATAGATAGATAGATAGATAGATAGATAGATAGATAGATAGATACCATACCAGGGTATAATTATAATTTCATTCAGTGCATACAGAGTTGTTTTCTCTCAAAAAATCATAGTGTGCTCCATTGGAAGACTGTTTCAGTCACTCAAATTTTCTACAACTAAACTGGCTGCGTATGAAGAGCACCCATACAAATGTGTGTCTGACCATCCTATCTAAACCAGACAGGATGAAAATACATATTTCTGTGTCATTTCCTAACTGGGCTCCATTATTAATGGCAGCATTACTAGATTGAGAATGAAAAATTAATAAAGCCATGCTTTATACATTTTACCTGACAATGACTCCAGGTCTCAGATCAAAGTTCTTATTGACAATGTCCAACAGCTCTTTCTCAGTTTTTTCAGAGGTCCCATAAGTGAACAGTGAAACTGATAAAGGGTAAGCCACACCAATGGCATAAGACACCTAGTAAAACAATATAAAATTACATCATTTTAATTTTCTAAGTGGTTTCTTAGGTAAACTATTAGGGTAATATCCACATGGGATGTAAATTGAGTGGATAAAAAAATCTAACTTAGATTTTGCCATGAACCCATGACAAAGTCCAAAACTAATCCACTGCAAAATCTGCATGAGGAATATGCTGATTGTATCACAGATTAGTTATGGATGAAAATCTACAACATAAATTAGCATGACGGTGAGCTAAAATCTGCACTGCAGGGCAATCTCCACTGGGATTCTGTACAGATTGTATATAGTGGATGTATAAGCTTTGGTAAATACATATGAGAAAATATATAAAACTGGTGTAAAGTAGAACTGGCATAGTTGCCCATAGCAACCAGATTCCATAGGAGCTGTCAAAAATGAAAGGTGGAATCTGATTGGTTGCTATGGTTGCAAATGAGCCCAATAATACAGAGCAGATTTTCCCCCTGCAAAATTCAGACTGAAAATCTGCAGAGCATCCATCCCGTGTGAACATATCCTTACTGTTACTCTAGTAGAAAAAAAAGTAACCATACCTGAACCAAGACACGATGGCAGAGCTTGGCATGCACCAAAGATTTAGCAACCCAGCGAGCAGCATAGGCAGCAGAACGATCTACTTTTGTATAGTCTTTTCCTGAAAAAGCTCCTCCACCGTGGGCACCCCATCCTCCATATGTATCTACAATAATTTTACGACCTGTGACACCAGCATCACCCTGTAAAATATCAAACATCCTTCCATTACAAAGAAAAGAAAAGGAATTTAAAAATTGACAGGGAGAACCTGGCCACGCTGGGAGAGACGCACTGCTGAGGATGCAATGCTCTGTTTCTCCCTGCAGCAGGCATATGCTCGTGGAGGTTAGCAGTGGGCTGATTGCTCACCTGCTCTATTACTGTGTGCAAGCGCCAAGTCATGGACCTCTCAGGTTCTGATACAGGGACTCGGCGCTCTATTTAAACCCCTCCTGCCCATACACCAGTGCCAGTAATAATCTCTGACTCACTAGCTGTGTTCCTGGTTCCTTGTTCCTGTGTCTATTGGATTGCTTGTTCCTCTGACCCTGGCTTTTTTACTGACCATTCTCCATCTCTTGTTTGGTATTGCATTGTCCTTCTGGTTCTGACCTCAGCTTGTCTTCAGACCCCTCTCTGTCTCTCGCTTGGTACTGCATAGCTTCCCTGGTTGTGACCCATTTGTGTATGACTTTGGTATTGTGTTTGTCTCCCTTTTGTTGTTTGTCCATCTCTGCACTAAAACAGCTTAGGGACAGTTGACCAGTTGCGGTCTAGCTATCTAGTGCTTGTACTGCAAATAGATAGGGAAAGCTGGCTGGGTTCTAGCCTTAGGGCTCACTATCCTTGTCTGTCCTGACCTATAGTCATAACAGACAGAAAATAAATCTATATGTTGTAGGCAAATTCAGAATAAAAATAATACAGTTACCTGAGGACCACCAATGACAAAACGACCACTTGGCTGTAAATGGTATATTGTCTTCTCATCCAGGTACTTGGCAGGAACAACAGCCTTTATAACTTTTTCCCTTAAGGCTTCCTGCATGTCACTCAAAGAGATGGTCTCATCATGCTGCACTGATATCACAATAGTATGCACCCGTACCGGAATAACAGCACCAGTCTTCTGAATGTACTTCACTGTAACCTAAACAACAAAAAGATTATTCATTATTTATCTATCAGTCTGTCTTTCTAATATCTATCCTATCTATTTATCTCAGATCTATCATTATGTCTATCTACGTATCATCTATTTTGTATCTATTTATCTCATATCTATAAATAGATATAGTGAGCAGCACCGATAAAAGGAAAGTGATGGGTGAAAAAATACTCAAAAGACTGATTCAGGGTCTTCAATGATATAATCCAAGAAAAGTGAAAAATATAATATAAAACAATTAATGTAAGCAAATAGGCTATGCCTACAAAAAATACATAAACAGTAATGTGACTATGTATATACTATCTAGCTTAAACTGTAGCATACTGTACATGTATTTATATAGTATATGAAGATTGGTTGTTGACATAATATCATGAGGTCTACATGACAACACAGTACTTCCAGTGTCGGACTGGCATTCCTGGGGCTCACCAGAGGAAAGTTGAGGTCCAACTCATATACTATCAATACATTTTAATGGGTTTTGGATCCAAGAAATAGACCCTAATGACAATAATGGGCCAGTCCAAACCTGAGTACCTCATAGAAATCCATAGAAAGTGCAAATGTCAGATTCTTTTGTGAAAACTAAATATTCTATAGTTGATGTATTAAATGCATTTTAAACTATTCTCTAGCAATCCTCAAAATGAAGCTATACCTGGGTTCACATGTACTTGGACATACATAGGGCTATCAGTAACTGGTCCTGAAAGCATGGCTGATGTATTAATCTGTCTGGGTTCACATGTGAATACTTGACAATATACTGTAGTAGCAGAAGGACCTGGCTTTGCACGGGTATATTTAATTTAATTTCTCTGTGTGTCCTTAAAAGATATTGACATTATCCCCCACGTTAAGATATTGACATTATCCCCTGCCACATTAACAAAAACCTCCATAGTGCCTGCCCCTTTTAACACTGACCTTTAACAGTGGCCCCTGCTCACTAAACAGTTACCTCCACAACGCCCTGCCCCTTTAAGGCTAGGTCTACATGGTGACATGCGTCACGCAACATTTTGTCGCACTAATGTCGTGCAACAATTTTTATAATGATAGGCTATGGTGTCGCAGCATGTTGCATGCTGTAGTGCAACACCATAGACTATCATTATAATAATTGTTGCATGACATTGGTGCAACATCAATGTCTCGAGACACATGTAGCAGTGTAGTTGTGCCCCATGTGTCGTGCGACTTATTGGCACCCAACAAATGTCGTTGTGTAGCCCAAGCCTAAAGCTGACCTACAGCAGTAAATAAAAATGGATGGTTTGTTATGGAAACCTGGAGTAAATATGTGTGCATGTGACCGCGTGTAAGAAGCAGGCTGCAACAAGGCCTGTGGGAGGTAAGAACTGAATTTACCTATTTACCTGAGCTCCTCAGCTGGCTGCTAATTACCTCTCATTACCAGTCTGGTTACTGGGCTGGGTTGTTATGGAACCCTGCAGTAAAATTTATTGGCTATTGGCTGATAAGGGACATATGACCTTGTGTATGGCAGTTGGGATATGAAAAGAAAGACTTCCAGGCTAATATTGGCTAATGCAGGTATTTTTTGGGAATATCTCAGGAACGATATGTAAGTCCTAGAAAGCTGAGACCCAGTCTAAAACCTTCCCGGACACCTGATGTACCTGTGTGCCAAATTTGGTGAAGATCGGTCCAGTTGTTTGGTCACACATAAAGAACAGACAGACAGATAGACGGACAGACAGAAACTCATTTTTATAATATAAGAAGATATGTGACCTTTGATAAATGTAGAATAAAGTACTCAAATGCAGACTCAAGCAAAACTAACTTCATATATTCCTCTTATGATAAATTCCCTCCCATGTGTTTGGAGCAGCTGCAAAGTGTACATTTACTATTCAAGGACTGACATCTGGAGGAACAGGTGCTTCTAGGATGCGGAGCATGGTTAGCTTCTACAGGTTACAAGAAAACATACACATTTTGTGGGGCATTTATCATTTGAGATTGTTTTTGTGTCATTTCTTAGTCTGTTTTTACATTGTGTGATTGCGCCAAATTTATAAAATGGCACCCAGTTTTCATGTATTTGATACAACTGTATTGCCTGATGTAGTTACAATTTTTGTGAGATTTGAAAATGATAAATCTAGTCTAAAAGAAGTAGAAAATTATTCCCTTGTACTAAACATAGAACACTATGAAAAGTGGTGTCAAGTGGTGTACTTAGGCAAATGTCGCAAAATATCTCATGTAACATTTCGTGTGACATGTTACATAAAAAAAAGACGTAAATATCCCCCTTTGTTTATTACAACCAGACTGACGTGATATGTCATATGTCATATGTCATATGTTGTGTGATATCTCTGTTTGGGGAAGACCTGTCACCACAAAATGTATGTGTTTTCGGAACATCACAAAAACAGTGTAATCTGCAACGTAAAATCCAATGTAATCTGCAGGCAACATGTTATATTGCAGGAGGAGTTATTGAGATCCGTCATAGGATCTCAATAGCGGAGGAAAACGCTTCAGTTTTGTCCCCATTCATTGTCATTGTCTGGTCACTCTGGTGGGAGTGCACCAGAATGCATTCCGTTCCATTTCATTGCATTCCGTGACGCACACAAAAGTGCTGTAAGCAGCATTTTTGAGTGCGTCCTGGGATACGGAGCAAAACGTATCTGTCATGACTCACAATGTAAGTCAATGGAGATGGATCCGTTTTCTCTGACACAAAAGAAAACTGATCTGTCACTGATTGACTTACAATGGTTTTAGAGATAATACAACCAGATCTGTTCATAACGGATGCAGACGGTTGTATGATCATCACTGAAGCGGTTTCGCTGATCCATGACAGATCCAGCAAAAACTAGTATGTGAAAGTAGCCTAATTTTTTTTCTTTTTTCTTCTGCTATCTAATATATAAAGCTGAGTGTATGTGTGTGTTTGTGTGTGTGTGTGTGTATGTCCGCTAAAGGAATCCGCACCGCTGCAGCTACAATCACAAAATTTGGCACACATGTACATCAGGTGTCCAGGAAGGTTTTAGAACAGTTTTCAGCTCTCCAGGACGTACCGTTCCTGAGATATTCCCAAAAAATGCATTAGCCAATAGTAGCCTGGTCACATGACCCTTATCAGCCAATAGAGGCTCACAGGCACCAGGTTTCTATGACAACCTAGCCAGTTCACTGCTGTAGGTCTGCATTAAAGAGGCAGTGCATTGTGGATGACAATGGTAAAGGGGTATTTCAGTTACCATAAATATAACTTATGTTTTAGACTAATTCATCATCAATCATTACCTCATATAATGTAAACTTTATTAACATTATTATTTACTGTTCAGTAGTAATAAAAGATGTATTCTTCCACTGCTATCCTCCTAAATTACTACGGCATCGACCTGTAATTCAGGCCACCGTCAAAAGAAGGACTTAAAAGCCCCACCCCCAGATCCCACTAAGTCACTCCCCTGACTCAGTCAGGCCACGCCCCTTCCATGCCGCATTTGACCGGGATTAAAAATATAGGTAAAAATCACCTTCTTTCAACTGCAGGGGTGAGGGGAGGGTGACTTTCTCCCTTCAGCTCATTGCACAGTGCTGCTGCTGAGAGTGAGCTGTTCAAAAGGACATCCCTGTGTCCATCCAGGCCCTGCGCATGACAGAGGACAGGGAGTTTGAAAGCCAGACTGTCCAGCCTAAAACAAGACCTCTGGCCACCCTAGGGGCAGGCTGATGTTAGGGTGGCCAGATGTCCGGCTTTAGGCTGGACAGTCCAGTTTTCTGGCTACCTGTTCTCCGTCCAACGCAGTGCCTGGACAGACACAGGGATGTCCACCCTTTCAGTAGCTCACACTCAGACAGCTTCTCCACCATGTCTTCACGGAGCCAGGGGGGCGTGTCCTCATGTTTAGTGGTGTGTCTTCATGGGAACTGGGGGCGCTGTTTCACGTTTGGGGGAATGGCCGGTGAGGTCTGGCTTTCTGGGGTGAAGACAGTGGCCACTCTAGCTGCTGTGGAGGTCACTGTTAAAGGGGTGGGCTGCTGTACAGGTCACTGTTAAAGGGGTGGGCTGCTGTAGAGGTCACTGTTAGAGGGGCGGGCAGCTGTAGAGGTCACTGTTAAAGGGGTGGGCTGCTGTGGAGGTCACTGTTAAAGGGGCGGGCTGCTGTAGAGGTCACTGTTAAAGGGGCGGGCCGCTGTAGAGGTCACTGTTAAAGGGGCGGGCCGCTGTAGAGGTCTCTGTTAAAGGGGCGGGCCTTTGTAGAGGTCACTGTTAAAGGGGCAGGCACTGTAGAGGGCACTCTCCTTCAGCTAGTATATATATATATATATATATGGGCTATTACTATTTTATACTAATACTATTTATTTAGTTAATAATTTATTCTATGTCCTCTTGTGAATATATATATTGCTTGGTTTGGAGGAAATATTGCTGTTTCACCATTTGGTGCATGAGCGTGTGTAAATACATATTGCTATTTCTGACTTCATTGTTAATGGGGTAGGCAATATCAGTGATTGATAGCATTCTCTGTGTAAGGCCTCATGCACACAGCCGTTGCTCGGCCTTTCCGTACATTGGGGACAGCAATTTGCGATCCTCAGTGCACAGTAACATCTGTGTGGATTCCGCAGTCAGATCCAGACCCATTTGAATGGGTCCGTGATCCGTCTGCACTGCAAAAAATTAGAACATGTTCTATTGTTTTGCGGTGCGGAAGCACGCAGAGAAACACCATGGAACCCGTGCCTCTGTTCCGAATTGCACCTTTGGATTGCGGACCCATTCAAATGGGTCCTCATCCGTGATGATGTGAGCACGTGTCGTATTGCGAAACCGCTGTTTGCAGGCTGCAATACTGGCACGGCTGGGCAACGGCTGTGTGCATGAGGCCTAAGTGTGTATAAATAGCTGCTGATAGCTGTACATGGGGGAGGTGTTATCAGTGATTGATACCATTCTCTGCGTAATTGTGTATACAGATAGCTGTCAGTCACTAATAGCTGTACACGGGGGAGGTGTTATCAGTGATTGAAAGCATTACCTGTGTAAGGGTTCGTTAACACAACCGTATTTATGTGTCCACATCCGTTCCGCAATTTTGCAGAACTGATGCGGACCCATTCATTTCAATGGGACCACAAAAGATGCGGACAGCACACAGTGTACTTCTGTTCCGTGGCCCCACAAAAAAGATAGAGCATGTCCTATTCTTCCTACTCTTCCACCTCTGTATGTAACATCTAATACATTATAATCTTTTTAAACATTTTTAGATTTTTATGGATACATCTAAATGATTTATGGATCTGGTAGTAATGTAAAATGAATATATAAAAACGCAATGTTAACGCATTGATAACAAAGAAGTATTTACCATACTGCATTCCCTATATTATGTATGATGTTACCTGTTAGTATTTTATTTTTTATGTGGACTTTGTACAGAAGTCACAATATGCTACATGAATAAGAAGTAACACACCAAGGAAGAGACCTTTCCCAACATTCCAGCTCAGTATTTCTCTACCACCAGGATTTGAGTATTTAAAGGATACATAGCAGACCTCCTCCCAATTACCACTGAGGAAGGAGATTGGTTCTCCGAAACGCGTATGGTGTGAAAAGTGTGAACGGTGCAAGTACTCGGGTCCGGACCCATATCTACACTTCAATCTTGCACCTTATATATTCGCTCCTGGGAAACGAGGCTGATATTAAATCTAAAGGAGTGCAAACCAAGTGAGGATTCTCCTACTGTACTTCGCTTATGACCCTGCGTACTAAACAACGATCCCATACGCTGATGGTGAATTAGAGAAAACCAGCGTAGTCTCCGATCACGTGACCTGTATCACGTGACTTCCAGCGTTCAGGGATCTACCGTACGGAGACGAACGCTGAACCAGCGAGGCAAAGAACTAGCAATAAGCTCCTTACTGGACTACAACTCTTACGGAGAAACCTCTATGATATATTATATCCCTTGGGAGTGGTAAGAGCCTATACCGGCAACTATTACATCAGATCCATTGTCTTTATTTATAGTGCGGTCCTGTATACCTCTATGACAGACATTCGGGACTTAGAGGCTCTGTGATTCTCATTGTGTCTCGGAATCCCCACTTTGGAGACATTCCAGTCCACATTGACCTCCTCTTGTCACATATATCTCACTATATGGATTTTTATGTTGGATCAGCATTGACCATTAAGATCACAGCAAGCTAATTCTGATCCAGTCCAATAATATCTATGTGACTATCGTGTTTATTCTTACAGGTCATATTCTATACAACTATACTTGACTTTTATCTTTGATATGATGCATTTCTGGTTGTGCTGCTCTATTTTACTATTTTAATTTTATCATATTGTATATACAATTCAATTGTTTATTCTTTTATATATTATTTTGATTCAAATCTCACAGTTCCAGTGTATTGAGTGCAGATCATCATTCTTTGTTGACTTATTTACCCCCTTAGTCTGGGTTTGGGTGACCCAGTACGATCTTTGCACCTACATATATCCATCAGTCTGGTGTGAGCCCTCCTCCCTCTTCTTATACATGTCCTATTCTTGTTTGCAATTGCAGACAAAAATAGGCATAGGGCTGGCCGTATCTGAGTTTTGCAGATCTGCAATTTGTGGACCGCAAAACACATATGGTCATCTGAATGAGCCCTAAGTGTGTATACAGAGATAGCTGTCAGTCACTGATAGATGTACACGTGGGGAGGTGTTATTGATAGCATACTCATTCTCTTAACAAGTTAAGTAAAGAATGGCAAGAAAAAGATAACTAACTTTTCAATGGACTTCAATGGCTTTTGTCACGAAATAACCAAGATAACACTGTGCCATGTGTTATCAGATTCAAGTTTAGCTTGGCTACATCTGTAGTTGTACACTGAGAGGTGTTATCAGTGATTGAAATTATTCTCTGTGTAAGTGTGTATACAGACACAGCTGCATACCTCCCAACCATCCTGGATCCAGCGGGACAGTCCCAGATTGCAGTGGCTGTCCCGCTGTCCTGGTACGGGGGTGGTATGTCCCGGTTTCTGGCAGCTGTCCCTGCGCCCATAGAAGGACAGTTGCCTGTATTATGATGAAGCAGAGTGCCGGCATCGGCTGGCTGCTTCATCCATCATCCCTCCCGTCCCCCCCAGGTGTCCTGCTGCTGCTGCTGCTGCAGTTGCTGCTAGGAAGAAGGTAAGTATATGGTGTTTATTTTTTTAACTTTCTGTGAGTGGCACAATGTGGGCATATTACTGGGGGCACAACATATTACAGGGGGGCACAATGTGGGTATATTACAGCGAGCACAATGTGAGTATATTACACCAGGGCACAATGTGGGCATATTACAGGGGGCACAATGTGGGCATATTACTGGGGGGCACAATGTGGGCATATTACAGGGGGGCACAATGTGGGCATATTACTGGGGGGCACAATGTGAGCATATTACAGGGGGCACAGCTGGTCATATTACTGGGGGCACATATCTGGGCATATTACTGGGGGCACAATGTGGGCATATTACTGGGGGGCGCAATGTGGGCATATTACAGGGGGGCACAATGTGGGCATATTACGGGAGGGCACAATGTGAGCATATTACGGGGGGCACAATGTGGGCATATTACTGGGGGGCACAGCTGGTCATATTACTGGGGACACAGCTGGTCATATTACTGGGAGCACAACCGGTCATATTACTGGGGGCACATAACTGGGCATATTACTCAGGGCACATAACTGGGCATATTACTGGGGGTACATATTAGGGAATATTACTGGGGGCACAGCTGGGCATATTAATGGGGGCATATAACTGGGGAATATTTACTATGTGGAGCAGTAAGGGGATTGGGAGGGATTAGGTGTATAGTTATGTTTTGGGCGGAGTTAGAGGCGTGGCCTAGAGCTTTAAAAATTTGCCGCACAATGTGTCCCTCTTTGTTCATTTACAGAGTTGGGAGGTATGCAGCTGTCAGTCACTGATAACTGTTAATGGGGCTTGCAGGGGCATTGCTAGGTTAAAACATTTGGGGACTGGGTCCCTGATGTTTTGTCCCAGACCCCAAATGTCTTGCCTGCCAGCTGGCAATCCTCCTCAGGATGGCAATACAATTGAATCTAATGCATTGGAAGAGCTGAAGGACCTGTGATTACATCACAGGTCATGTGACCAGTAAAACAGGCTGTGGTTGAGAAGGACCTGCGATGATGTCACCATCATGTGACCAGTGCAGGAGAGAACAGCAGTGAACAGGAGAAGTCCTGGGGGAAGAAGCTGTGGTGAGATCTGCTACATGAGGAGAGGTAAGTGAAGGGAGAGGCAGAACAATGCTGGGAGTTGTGGTTATTTAACTGGGACTGTATGTTAGGGCTGAAGGGAGGGATGTTATTTACATGGGACTGTGTGTTGGAGGGGGCTGTGGGAGGGAGCTATGTTACTTACATGGGACTGTGTGTTGGAGGGGGCTGTGGGAGGGAGCTATGTTACTTACATGGGACTGTATGTTGGAGGGGACTGGGGGAGGCACTGATGTTATTTACATGGGACTGTATGTAGATGGTGGCTGTGGGAGGGAGTGATGTTATTTACATGGGACTGAATGTTACAGGGGTCTGAGGGAGGGAGTGATATTATTTACATGGGACTGTATGTTGAAGATGGCTGGTTGGGGAATGATGTTATTTAGATGGGACTGAATGTTGAGAGGGTGATGTTTACATGGGATTGCATGTTGGAGGCAATGGGGAGGGGGTGATATCATTTACTTGGGACATTATATTGAAGGCGGCTGGGGAGGTGGTGATGTTATTTACATGGGACTATATTTTAGAGAGGGCTGTAGATAGAGAGGGATGTTATTTACATGGGACTGTATATTGGAGGTGGTTGGAGAGATGGTGTGATGTTATTTACCTGAGACTCTATGGTGGAGGGAGGAAAATAGTGTTATTTACATGGGACTATATATTGGAGGGGCTGAAGGGAGGGGAGTGATGTTATTTACATAGGACTGTATTTTGGAGGGGATATTATAGGTAATAAGTCCAGATCTAAATCCCATTGAACACCTGTGAAGACATCTTAAAATTGCTGTTGGGAGAAGGCACCCTTTAAATATGAAAGACCTGGAGCAGTTTGCAAAAGAAGAGTAGTCCAAAATTCCAGTTGAGAGGTGTAAGTAGCTTGTTGATGGTTATAGGAAGCGACTGATTTCAGTTCAGAGTGTGTGCAACCAAATATTAAGTTGATGGTGCCAGTAAATTTGTCCAGCTCATTTTTGGAGTTTTGTGTGAAATTATAGCATTTTTGGCTTTTTTTTCTCCTTTTTTGTGTTGTTCCAATACACACACAAAGGAAATAAACGTGTATAACAAAATGTGTAATTGCAATAATTTTCTGGGAGAAATATTTCATTTTCTGGAAAATTTCAGGGCTGAAAACACTTTCAGCCATGACTTGTAGATTAAAGGTCATCTGTCAGCAGTAGTGTTGAGCAAAGCGCACTTCGGATCATAGATCCAAATTTGCTTTGTTCAAAACAATAGTCAGCAGATTTGTAGACGTGAAGCCAGCTGACTATGTTCATATGTGCCCCCATTGCTGAGAAAATTATGTTTTAATATTTGTAAATGAGCCTGTCAGAACAAGGCAGTGAAAATATCATCTTGCCTGGCAATATTAATGAAAGTGGAGAGGGAACGGCAGTTGCAAAAAAAGTAAATCTTCTAGGTGTAATGGAAACGCCCTTGTTGCTCCTAGAGGCCTAATTGCATATATTAAAACATCCTTTTTCTCAGCCATGCAGACACATATAAATATGGGACCAACACAGATGCTTTGAGCTGCCAAGCGCACATGCAACAGGCAAGCCATAGGTACAAATCTGTTGACAGATGCCCTCTTTTATCCTCATTCCATACCCAATGGATAGAGGCCATGAGCCTACCTGTGTTTTGGAATCTGGCCTAAGCCAAGGCAGATGACCACTCCGTCTTAATTCTGCTAGCTTTGCATTTAGTTTGTGTGCAAGCACAATAGTCAATGGCATGCACTCTTCTGTCTCATCGGTGGCATAACCAAACATCAATCCCTGTAGAAGAAAGTAAATATTTATCAATGAAAATTTTAGCCTATTCAGGACTATATACATGTATTCAATATTGTCACAGTACAGTTCACTATGACACTTGTTGCTGTGCAGGCTGGCTCTATGCGCTCTGAGTACTGGCTGCAGGCTATTTCTCGTGTATGCTGGATGTTTGGGTGCTGCGTGCTTGCTGCGGTCTTATATGTATGAACTGTGTCTTGTCAATTGTGTGACACTGTGTTGTGGTCTATGTTGGCTGCCTGGGCTCTTGCATACTGGCTGCGGGGCATTACCCGTGTATGCTGGTTGCTTGGGTGGTGCATCCTTGCTGTTGCCTTCTAGTGTGTGAACTGTGTCCTGTGTATCTGTGTACTCCATGTGTTTGTATCACAGTTCAGTTCACTGTGTTGCCGTGTAGGCTGGCTGCCTGTGCTTGTGTACTGACTGTGGTTGACTATTCCCATGTATGCTGGTTGCTTGTGTGGTCTGTGAAGGCTGCTGTGTTCTTTGTGATGTGCTATGTGTGAACTGTATACTGTAACTTCTATGCTATGTTCATGTAGAGTTAATGTTTCCCTGGTTTGTGTGTTTGGTTTCTAGGTGGTCAGGTGCTCTCATTACCAGCTATTTAGTCCTGTGAGCGGTGTGCCTGTGAGGTGTCTGTCTCCAGGATTCCTGTGTGCAGGGTATACCATATGCTCATGACCTGGGTGTTTGTCATTCTACCCTGATCTGTGTGGTCCCCTGGTATTTCATCAATGTCACTATGGCCTAATCTAACTAGGAACGCCATGCCCCCCATTCCGTATGGGTTCTGATGTAGGTACTTTGTTTCTAGGTCTCTGTTTGTCAATTTCACCATATCTAAGCCTGTCTGGGAATATAAATATAGTCCCATGTAAATAACATCACCACCTCCCCAGCCGCCTTCAATATACTGTCCCAAGTAAATGATATCACCCCCTACGTCTCTATGTTCAGCTCTGTCTGTAACCACCATGCATCCAGTTCTGCATGGTGTCCAGGCATCTGTCTTTGTCTGCATGTAATGATCTCATCGGTGGCATGTTCACCATGTGTCCATTAACTGTTCTTGTACCTGTACCTGTTCTGCATGGGTTCCTGACTATGTGGCCCATCTGTGTTGAACCGTGTCCTACGTTGCAGGTTTGTTTGGTTTGCCTATGTTCCTGTTTTGGTTCTCTCGACCCCCTAGAGCATGGCAGATATTAAATATTTAGTAAAAAGATGACTCAGGGGTAATCTGATTGATTATCTTTTTTTTAGAAGGCTCGTAACTATAGCTATGGGGCATCATTTACCTCTAAAGAAAGGATTTTTCCACCCATCATCATAGAGGTGAATTATTTACTGTAAGAGTAGTTAGACTATAAAACTCGCTACCAGAAGATGATGGTGTCTGAAACCCGACACCCCTGCTGATCAGCTGTATGAAGGGAAGGCAAATGCCATCTCCTTCATCTCTTCCTGCTTGCTGCTGCTATGTCTATGGTGAGCAGGAAGAGAGATGTGAGACGGCACGTGTGCACTGGACATGCCTTCTCTTCATACAGTTGATCTTTTATTGATGACCTATCCTGAGGATAGGTCATCAATATTAAAAGCCTGGGAAACCCCTTTAAAGAAGTTCAAGAATGGGTGTCTTTCATAAAAGATACAATATTGCAAGTTATGGGTACTATTCTTATAGACATAATTGGGGTCAAGAATGAAATTTACTTTCCTCTAGATCCACACTGTAGGCCTACAGGCTATTCTTTATGGACCTGTGACTGTTTGATAGCTTCTTTCAAATTAATACTCTGAATCGCCTGCTCTACCTCATCCTAGAGATGCTGTATAAAATTAATCTGTGGGAACTGTTAAATCCAAGGAAAAACTCCTTGGCTTGTTCCCAGAACCATGTATACAACCCATATGGCATAGTACACTGTCCAACTAATAGTGTCCTTCAGCCATAGGGCAAACACTTACCACAAAAAGGATGAATTTGGTCAGCCACAATGCTTAGGTAAGTCCTACTGTCTAAATGCCCATCTACAGGTACCAGAGGACCTAGGGTGTGCCAGGAAAACATTCTTCACATATTGCATTACCTCTATCAACCTGAACTGCTGACATTTGACAGGAAAGTGTAATGGACAGTGGGTGTGGAACCACTGTGCCAACTAACCAATTTAACTTTGTGTTAAACCTAACTGCATTGTCCTGGTGGTTCCCTGGTATTCACCCTTTAACCTCTGTACAGGGATCTGGACTTCACTGGAGGGAACTAACCAGGCTGCTACCTCCTGGAGTAATCCTGGTATAGCAGACAGCTGACCCACGGGGGTCAGAGACACCAGTGTGAAGCACCAAGGCAAAAGGCATAGTCTGAACACAGTCCAATTTCAGGGCAGGCTGAGTATGTGCGTATTCCAGATAGAAATTCCAAGGTTGGGGCAGGCTGAGTACGTGCATAGTCCAGGTACCAGTTTCAAGGTCAGGGCAGGTGGCAAGGAGCAGAATCAGAAAACAGGCAAGGTATGGTACATGGGTAGTTAGGCAACGTACAGTACACAGGTAGTCAGACACCGCTGGTTACTAGAGACTAGAAAACATCAAAGCTCAGATAAGATGGTGGATCCACAACCCAGGTAAAAAGGGAGGCTGATTAGCACTGTAGTCATCAGCTGGACAGGGAGCATAAGGGAAGGATTAACTCTAGCAGTGCTAAAATGAGGTTCACTGAGCACTAGTCCCAATAAACAAAGGAAGAGTAGAACAACACCCACACCTGTTTGCGACAGCAGGACAGTGGCGGACATGGGCCACCAGCCCAACAGGAAGCCACCTGAGTAAGTAATGATCTGACTCTGTCTTTCTGACTCCTGAATTCAACTGTATGTGACAGTGTAAGAATGAGTCTACCGTATATTAAAAATCATATCAGGCTAGATTTACCCCACTTGTAAAAACTTACCTGATCACCAGCTCCAACATCTTCCTCTTTACGGTCTAAGTGAACACCTTGTGCAATATCAGGAGATTGCTGTTCCAGAGCTACAAGAACATTGCAGGTTTTATAGTCAAAACCTGTGTTAAAAATATACAATGAGGACCCAAGTAAGACATCAATAGGATCAGTGTGCTAATAATTATGCTATAGCTATGGTTAAAATACTAAAATAAGCCAAATAAACTTTAAGAAAACCAACCTTTTTCAGAATCATCATAGCCAATGTGCCTAATGGTGTCGCGAACAACATTCTGATAATCCACAACTGCTCTAGATGTTATTTCCCCACAAAGCAGAACCATGCCAGTTTTGCAGACTGTTTCTGAAAGATAAAAACCTTTAATTTAATGGTATTCCATGTCTTGGGAACAACAAAACTAATTAGCCAGCATTATTAATACATTCAAGACTATAGGGGACATTGCTTCGATGGTCTGACACCATCTAATGGACTTTCCTGATACCTAAATAATTATATCATAGCTAGATAAATGATCTATCTCTGATGACAATAATTAGAGATGAGCGAGCATACTCGTCCGAGCTTGGTGCTCGTTCGAGTATTAGGGTACTCGTAAGTGCTCACTGCTCGGACGAGTATCTCGCCATGCTCGAGGAAATGGCAACTTCCGCATCGTGCTTTTTTGGCGCCTATAAACACAGCCAATCACAAGCCAGGAGACTCTCCGGTACACCCAGCATCACGTGGGGCCCTTACATGTCGATAGCAGGGGTTGGCTGGCCTGATCAGGTGACCCTGGAATATACTAGTGACTGGCCGCGGTGCTCGGCTCAGATGCCGTCTGGATGTCGTTAGGGATAGAGCTGCTGCGTTTCAGGGAGAGTGTTAGGGCATGCATTTAGTTCTCTGTTAGGCAGGAATCACCCACAAAGAACCCAACAGCCCTTCTAAGGGCTAGAAGACATTTTTTTTGTCTCCTGGCTTGGCTGGCTGGCTGGCACTAGTAGTGCCGCTATCGCCATATATAACCCCCTTTTTTTAATGTTATATCTCAGTGATACAAATCCATTGAACACAGCAGTGTGGAACCATTCTGTGTGTCACAGTTCAGTACACTCACTATTTTCTGTCCAGGTGACACTTTCTGTACGTCACTTAATACAACCAAGTCTTTTGCTGCCTGTCACGTGTATAGCTTGATCCCAAAAATCTCTGTGCGACATTTGTCTGGGTCGCAGTCTAAATAGCCACCATTAACAGGGTGTGAGTTAGCTCTACGATAGTTTCTGCACATCACGTTCCAATAAAAACAAAAATCCAAAACAAAATATAAACAAAAAATTAGTCTTTTTGTTGTTTTAGCTCAGTGATACAAATCCATTTCACACAGCTGCGTGGAACCATTATGTGTGTCACAGTTCAGCACACTCACTCCAATCCGTATTTTCTGTCCAGGTGACACTTTCTGTACGTCACTGAATACAACCAAGTCATTTGCTGCCTGTCACGTATATAGCTTGATCCCAAAAATCTCTGTGCAACATTTGTCTGGGTCGCAGTCTAAATAGCCACCATTAACAGGGTGTGAGTTAGGTCTACGATAGTTCCTGCACGTGACGTTCCCAAAAAAAACAAAACTACAAAAAAAATATAGAAAACAAAATATATAAAAAAAAATTGTTTTTTTGTTGTTTTAGCTCAGTGATACAAATCCATTTCACACAGCTGCGTGGAACCATTCTGTGTGTCACAGTTCAGCACACTCACTCCAATCCGTATTTTCTGTCCAGGTGACACTTTCTGTACGTCACTGAATACAACCAAGTCATTTGCTGCAACGTATATAGCTTGATCCCAAAAATCTCTGTGCGACATTTGTCTGGGTCGCAGTCTAAATAGCCACCATTAACAGGGTGTGAGTTAGGTCTACGATAGTTCCTGCACGTCACGTTCCCAAAAAAACAAAACTAAAAAAAAAAAAAAAAAAAAAACATATATAACAAAAAAATTAGTTTTTTTGTTGTTTTAGCTCAGTGATACAAATCCATTTCACACAGCTGCGTGGAACCATTCTGTGTGTCACAGTTCAGCACACTCACTCCAATCTGTATTTTCTGTCCAGGTGACACTTTCTGTACGTCACTGAATACAACCAAGTCTTTTGCTGCCTGTCACGTATATAGCTTGATCCCAAATATCTCTGTGCGACATTTGTCTGGGTCGCAGTCTAAATAGCCACCATTGACAGGGTGTGAGTTCGGTCTACGATAGTTCCTGCACGTCACGATCCCAAAAAACAAAACTACAAAAAAAATATAGAAAACAAAATATATAAAAAAAATTTGTTTTTTTTGTTGTTTTAGCTCAGTGATACAAATCCATTTCACACAGCTGCGTGGAACCATTCTGTGTGTCACAGTTCAGCACACTCACTCCAATCCGTATTTTCTGTCCAGGTGACACTTTCTGTACGTCACTTAATTAAACCAGACTGAACAAGTTTGTGGGTTTCAGTACACCAGGCCCATTTATTTATTTATTTTTATATAATATACTTATATACAGAAAATGTTGAACCCCAGGGCTAAGGGTCGAGGACGAGGGCGTGGGCGTGGGCGCCCTGCCCCCTGCAATTACTGCAGGGGGCAGAGGCCGTGGTCCTGGGCAGGGTAAGACAGTACCTGCTGATGAGGGAGCTGTGGAACGCCGCAGAGCTACACTCCCTAGCTTCATCTCTCAACTTACAGGGACACGTGGTAGAGGACTGTTGTAACCACAACAGTGCGAACAGCTGATCTCGTGGATTGCGGACAATGCTTCAAGTAATTTGTCCACCAGTCAGTCTTCCACGCAGTCCACCCACGTTACCCAAGGGAGCACTTCTCTGGCTCCTCCACCTCAACCTCCTTCCCCCCAGTCTGCCCCTTCCCAGGAAAATTTGGAATGCGATCCGGCATACTCTCAGGAACTGTTTTCTGGACCCTTCCCAGAGTCACAAACCACTTCTCATGTTGCCGCTGACCTCGTTCCCGATGCCCAAGTTTTCCAACTGTCGCAGTCTGTGGGTGATGATGATGATGACAATGTTGACTTAGTGGAAGAAGTTTGTAAAGAGGTGTCGGACGATGAGGAGACACGGTTGTCAGACAGTGGTGAAGTTGTTGTCAGGGCAGGAAGTCCGAGGGGGGAGCAGATTGAGGAATCGGAGGATGACGAGGTGACTGACCCAAGCTGGGTTGATATGCCGAGTGAAGACAGTGCTTCTGAGGCGGAGACGAGTGCTGCACCAGAACAGGTTGTAAGAGGCAGTGGTGTGGCCAGAGGGAGAAGCAGGGCCAGAGCTGGTGCATCAGCAGCAACTGTTTCATGTAGTGCAGCTCTCGTGGCGAGGACTAGATGTTCGCAAGTCTGGAGGTTCTTTAAAGAAAGTGAGGATGACCGACGGACTGTGGTGTGCAACCTGTGCCACACCAGGATCAGCAGGGGTGCCACCACTACTAGCCTAACCACCACCAGCATGCGCAGGCATATGAGTGCTAAACACCCCACTCAATGGAACCAAGGCCGTTCACCACCTCCTGCGGGTCACACCACTGCTCCTTCCCCTGTGTGACTCGCTGCCTCTGCTAGTCAACCCCCTGCCCAGGACCCCTCCCGCCGGAAAACCACACCTTCGCCTCCACGATCCTCCACAGCGTCCACCAACGTGTCCGAGCGCAGTGTTCAGCTGTCTTTACAGCAGACGCTGGAGCGCAAGAGGAAATACAGTTCCACCCACCCACATGCCCAAGCCCTCAACGTCCACATCTCCAAATTGCTTAGCCTGGAGATGCTGCCCTATAGGCTGGTAGAGACCGAGGCCTTTTGCAATCTCATGGCGGTGGCTGCCCCTCGGTATTCGGTCCCCAGCCGCCACTATTTTTCCCGATATGCCGTCCCAGCCCTACACCAGCACGTGTCATAGAACATCATCCGTGCCCTGACCAACGCTGTTTCTGAGAAGGTCCACCTAACCACGGACACGTGGACAAGTGCTGCCGGGCAGGGACACTATATCTCACTGACAGCACATTGGGTTAACTTGGTGGAGGCTGTGACCGAGAATGACCCTGGGGCCGCTCATGTACTGCCCACACCGAGGATTGCGGGGCCTACCTCGGTCACGGTTATTCAGACGTACTATGCCTCCTCCTCCGACCCCTCCTCCTCCACCGAATTACCATCCGTGGGCACAGCGCCTTCAGTCGGTAGCTCTAGGCGCAGCAGCAGTGCCGTGGGTAAGCGCCAGCAGGCGGTGCTCAAACTGCTGAGCTTAGGTGACAAAAGGCACACCGCCCAAGAGCTGTTACAGGGCATCACAGCGCAGACCGATGTGTGGCTGGCACCACTGAACCTCAAACCAGGCATGGTTGTGTGTGACAACGGGCGTAACCTGGTGGCGGCTCTGCAACTCGGCAGACTGACACATGTGCCATGCCTGGCCCACGTGTTCAATCTCATAGTTCAGCGGTTCCTCAAGACATACCCCAATCTGTCTGATTTGCTCACCAAGGTGCGCCGCATCTGTGCGCATTTCCGCAAGTCGACCACAGATGCTGCCACTCTCAAGGCAGCGCAGCGCCACCTACAACTGCCCGCTCACTGACTGTTGTGCGACGTGCCCACGAGATGGAATTCGACATTAAACATGTTATCCAGAGTTTACCAGCAGCGCAGAGCGATTGTAGACTGTCAGATGTCAACTTCCACCAAAACTGGTAGTCAGGTCAGATTCCTCAAGTCTACAATGAGGAGTGGACGTGGATGTCTGATATCTGCCAGGTGTTGAGCAACTTTGAGGAGTCAACACAGATGGTCAGCGGCGATGCCGCCATTATCAGCCTCACCATCCCGCTGCTTTGCCTGTTGAAAAACTCACTGCTCAGCATCAAGTCGGATGCTTTGCGCTTGTCACAAGAGACGGTGGAGGAAGATACGTCGCTTGATAGCCAGAGCACCCTCCGGTCTGTTTCTCAGCGCGTATCGGAGGAGGGGGATGAGGATGAGGAGGAAGAGGAGGAGAATGTCGGCGAGACAGTATAGAGTACCAGTGCTCAGTCCTTAACTCTTGAGCGTGTATGGGCTGAAGAGGAGGACTTGGAGGAGGAGGAAATGGAGAGTCAGGCTAGTGAGGAGAGGGAATTCTTGCGTGTTGGGACTCTGGCGCACATGGCAGACTTCATGTTAGGCTGCCTATCCCGTGACCCTCGCGTTAGAAGAATTTTTTCAAACACCGATTACTGGGTGTTCACTCTCCTGGACCCACGGTACAAGCAGAACCTTTCCACTCTCATCCCTGCAGAGGAAAGGAGTATGAGAGTGAATAGATATCAACAGGCCCTGGTGCACAAGCTGAAACAATTCTTCCCATGTGACGCCGCTAGCGGCAGAGGGCATGGTTCTGTGGGCCAAGTAGCGGGGGAGAGGAGGCGAGCAGGCAGCTTGTCCAGCACTGGCAGGGGAACACTCTCCAAGGCCTTTGCCAGTTTTATGTCACCCCAGCAAGACACTGTCACCTGTTCCCAGTCTAGGCAGAGTAGGGGGGAGCTGTACAGAAAGATGGTGAGGGAGTACCTAGCTGACCATACCAACGTCCGGACTGATCACTCTGCTCCGTACTACTGGGTTTCAAAGCTGGACACGTGGCCTGAACTGGCGCTGTACGCCTTGGAGGTGCTGGCCTGCCCTGCCGCTAGCGTGCTGTCAGAGCGGGTATTCAGTGCAGCTGGTGGCGTCATCACTGATAAGCGTACACGCCTGTCAACTGACAGTGCTGACAGGCTGACGCTTATTAAAATGAACAAAGCCTGGATTTCACCGGAATTCAAATCTCCTCCGGGGGAAAGCAGCTAAAGATTAACATTACTTATGTATCCGATTCCTCTTCTCTACTCCTCCTACTCCTCCTCCTCCTCCATATCGTCTTTGCCTAACGCTGACCAAAAAAACGCCATTTTTCAGAGGTCCTACTGGCACTCTTTTTCCACAATTTTTCAGGAGTGCCCCCTACAGGCCCTCTCTTCAAACAATTTTTCCGGAGGTCCACCTACAGGCCCTCTCTCCAAACAATTTTTCCGGGGGTCCACCTACAGGCCCTCTCTCCAAACAATTTTTCTGGAGGTCCACCTACAGGCCCTCTCTCCAAACAATTTTTCCGGAGGTCCACCTACAGGCCCTCTCTCCAAACAATTTTTCTGGAGGTTCACCTACAGGCCCTCTCTCCAAACAATTTTTTAGATATTATACTGATTTTTGTATGTTCCTTTTTAATTGCCTCCTGACCTGTGATAGGCAGAGCATGGACACGTCCCCATAGCTGCAGTAGAAAAGACACTCCCCTGCCCAGAGCAAGCTCTTTTTCCTTTTCCGTGTTCAAAAAATCCATGAAATATATGGTCCCAAGATAGGTGCCGTACATGGTATTAAACTGAGAAGAATACATACCGTACCGGTTGATGCTACAGTTTTTCCAAATCCATCCGGCTGTTGTCACCACCACACACGCTAGCCCAGGGGGCACTCCTCTGGCTCTTCCAGCTCAACCTTCTTCCCCCCAGCCTGCCCCCCACCTACATGCCCTCTCTCCAATCAATTTACCCGGATAGGGGACGTATTAGATATTGTACTGATGTTTTTTTTTGTTCTTCTTTTAATTGCCTCCTGACCTGTGATAAGCAGAGCATGGACACGTCCCCTTAGCTGCAGTAGGAAAGACACTCCCCTGGCCAGAGCAAGCTCTTTTTCCGTTTCCGTGGTCGAAAAATCCATGAAATATAAGGTCCCAAGATAGGGGACGTATACGGTATTAAACTGAGAAGAATCGATACCGTACCGGTTGATGCTACAGTTTTTCCAAATCCATCCGGCTGTTGTCACCACCACACACGCTAGCCCAGGGGGCACTCCTCTGGCTCTTCCAGCTAAACCTCCTTCCCCCCAGCCTGCCCCCCACCTACAGGCCCTCTCTCCAAACAATTTTTCCAAAGGTCCACCTACAGGCACTCTCTCCAAACAATTTTTCCGGAGGTCCACCTACAGGCCCTCACTCCAAACAATTTTTCCGGAGGTCCACCTACAGGCCCTCTCTCCAAACAATTTTTCTGAAGGTCCACCTACAGGCCCTCTCTCCAGTTCCAGTTTCCAGTTTTATTTGCGCAAACTGCGTAAATTTTATTTTTGGGATAGGTGTGAAAAATAATATTACCTGCGTATCTATATTGCCCAACATTGGATACGGTAGCAACAAGAAGACCAAACACATGCTGCCCACAGGGTTCCGCAAATTCCTGGTCCACAATGTCAAGTAGCTCGAGGTTCTGTTGATGAGCAACAAGTCCTTCTGAGCAGAAATCGCCCACAACGTCTCCATCTAAGAACCTAAAGACCATTGTGGAGAGAGCGGCACAGCTCGCCATCAAAGTGACGAACCCCAACGCCAGACTGCGCAGCGAAGATAACGAATAAATATCTCTGTGGTTATTTGTGCTAAATAAAAGTTAAATAAACACAAAAAAAAAATTGATCTGTTTTTGTGCCTGATCCACCCAAGTTGAATCTGTCCCATCATGAGAAAGTCCCCCCAAGAAGTCCCCACTGTAACTTGCTTCCCATACAACTACCTCACCCCCCGACACCTGTGTCTCGCCATTGTCTACCACCTCCTCATACAACACTGGTAAATCCACACTGTCAGCACACGGAGACTGCAAAAGGTCTTGCGAATTGGGGCAGAGAATGTTCTGGGGTAGCACATCAGAGAAGGGGTGACTATGGGGTTCCAGGGAGTACGTGACCACATGCAATCTCCATCTAAAAAGTCATGCCACACTTGATCAATCTCATAATTTACGACTGTACCGGTTGATGCTAAATTTTTAAGTTGGGGTCCTGCGTCGTCATTCTAACTACATCCGGCTGTTGTCACCACCACACACGCTAGCCCAGGGGGCACTCCTCTGGCTCTTCCAGCTCAACCTTCTTCCCCCCAGCCTGCCCCCCCTCCTACAGGCCCTCTCTCCAAACAATTTACGTCTTTGTCCTATCTTTCTCTCTCTCCAAACTATTTTTCCGGATAGCTGCCATATACGGTATTAAACTGAGTAGTATACATAGAAGACATACCACACTTGATCAATCTCATAATTTACGACTGTACCGGTTGATGCTAAATTTTTAAGTTGGGGTCCTGCGTCGTCATTCTAACTACATCCGGATGTTGTCACCACCACACACGCTAGCCCAGGGGGCACTCCTCTGGCTCTTCCAGCTAAACCTCCTTCCCCCCAGCCTGCCCCCACATACAGGCCCTTCTCAACAATTTACGTCTTTTCCTATCTTTCTCTCTCTCTAAACTATTTTTCCGGATAGCTGCATATACGGTATTAAACTGAGTAGTATACATAGAAAACATACCACACTTGATCTATACCAGGGGTGCACAACCTGCGGCCCGGGGGCCACATGCAGCCCCCCCCTTACAGGCCCTTTCTCCAAACAATTTCCCCGGATAGGGGACGTATTAGATATTATACTGATTTTTGTATGTTCCTTTTTAATTGCCTCCTGACCTGTCATAGGCAGAGCATGGACACGTCCCATTAGCTGCAGTAGAAAGACACTCCCCTGCCCAGAGCAAGCTCTTTTTCCTTTTCCGTATTCAAAAATCCGTGAA